>WBMV01007113.1:306604-394876 GCA_013396655.1 Campylorhamphus procurvoides | reverse complement strand
CACGGCACCCCCGGGCACATCCACGGCACCCCCGGGCACATCCAGGGCACCCCCGGGCACGCAGAGCCCCGGAGGGATGTGCGCCGGGCACCCGTGGGCATGGAGTGATCATGGACACGGGGTAATCACGGACACGGGGCACTCATGGGCACGGAGAACCCGCGGGCAGGGAGTAATCGTGGGCACGGAGTAATCACGGGCAGGGAGAACCCGCAGGCATGGAGTAGCCAAGAGTACGGAGCACCCACGGGCATGGAGTACCCACGGACACCGAGTACCCACGGGCTCTGGGCGTTCATGGGCATCCGTGGGCACCGAGAATCTGCTGGCACGGGGCACCCACAGACAGGCTCTGGGCACCCAGGGGTACCAGGCACCCGGGGACACCTGGCACCCATGGGCTCTGGGCATCCATGGGCATCCGTGGGCACCCAGCACCCTCTGGCACTGGGCATGCACAGGCACCAGGCACCCAGGGACAGACACTAAGGACCAGTGAATGCCAGGCATCCAGAAGCACCAGGTACTCAGGGGCACCAGGCACCCACGGACAGACAGACGCCTGGCACCCACAAATGGACACTGGGCATCCAGGGGCACCTGGCACCTATGGACAGACACCTGGCACCCATGGACAGATACCCAGGCNCCACGGGTACCAGGCACCCGGGGACACCTGGCACCCATGGGCTCTGGGCATCCATGGGCATCCGTGGGCACCCAGCACCCTCTGGCACTGGGCACCCACAGGCACCAGGCACCCATGGACAGACAGACACCTGGCACCCATGGACAGACACCCAGGCACCCACAGATGNGCACCCACGGACAGACAGACACCTGGCACCCACAAATGGACACTGGGCATCCAGGGGCACCTGGCACCTATGGACAGACACCTGGCACCCATGGACAGATACCCAGGCACCCACAGACAGACACCTGGCACCCATGGATAGACACCTGGCACCCATGGACAGACACCCAGGCACCCACAGATGGACACTGAGCATCCAGGGGCACCAGGCACCCACGGACAGACACCAGGCACCCACGGGCACGGAGCACACGCAGGGACACCCGGACACACACCCACACGGGCACTCTCACATGCCCACCCAGGTGTGCACAGATGGGCACACACACTCGTGTACAAACCCACTCACATCCTCACCCAGCCGTGCCCCAGAGCTGGGTTAGGGTACCCCAGTGCCAGCCCTGGCAGAGGGCTGGGGTGAGGAGCGGCCCCACAGCTCATCCCCACGCGGGGATTGATGGAGACACTGGAGGGAGGAGAAAGGGGTGCAAATCATCCCAGTAACTCCTGGAATTTGGGATCAGGAGGGCCTGTGGGCACAGGGAGCTCAGCTCTGGGGCATGGAGGGAGGGAGCACCACAGCTGGATCCAGGGCCCCACAGCTGGATCCACGGCCCCACAGCTGGATCCAGGGCCCCACAGCTGGATCCAGGGCCCCACAGCTGGATCCAGGGCTCCGTGTCACATCTGGGTGGGTTTGGATCCAGCTTCACGAAATCAGGGAGATGTGACTTTTTCAGGGTAAAGAGTTGGGGGAGTTAGGGTGTTTCAAAAGCTGGAGACCAGAGTGATGCCAGCCAGGAATTCAGCTGGGGATTCCATCCTTCCCTGCCCCAGTGGGCTGTGGGTCCGTGGGCTGGGAGGGGATGGGATCCGCGTGTCTGTCCCCACTGGATCCCCCGGGCCGTGCCTGGGAGCAGGGAGGACTTGGCAGCCCCTCTCCCTCCCTCCCTCCCTCCCTCCTTCAGAGCTGGCAGGGATTTTTCAAAGCAGCAGCAGGGAAGGTGCCAAATCCAGGAAGAGTTTGGTCCTAATTCCCTGGAAATCCCAGCCTACGGATTTTTTCCCCCCTCTCCTTGCTTTTCCGTGGGCCGTGAGGATTTGCAGAGTGCTGGGTGCCCACCCATCCCACACTCCTTCCCCGAGGCAGGAATTGTCCCAGGGAACCCCCCTGAGCCCCCCACTCCTCCCAGCGAGCAAAGAGCTGCCATTAGAACCCCGCTCCCCGTTTAAATTTAGATGCCTGCGTTATCTTGAATTCGGATTTATTAATTATTTGCATCTGGTTCCTATCAAAAAAAAGTTGAGCAATGCAGATGTCCTGATTTCGGCATCGGCTTGGGGGGAGAAACACCAAATCCTCGGCGTTTCCATTGTCTCCTCAAACAATGGCCCATGAGAAGAGGAGCAGCCGGGAATTGCGATCCCCATCCCGTGGCAGGGGTCGGGCACGGGTTAAGCATCATCCCAGTTGCGTGAGCTCCTCTCTCCATGGGTGACTGCGGCTCATTTCCCAGCCGGAGAGATTAGTCTAATTAGCCGAGCAAATCTGGGTAAGGCAAGCTCTGGTAATTAGTAATCAGTGGGATGTTCCCACGCACTTTTCTTTGCCTGAGGGGCAGAGAGGAGTTCAGAGCATGGCCCCGTTTTTTGGGAGCGGGGAGGACTTTGGAGGAGTCAAGGTGAGTGGGGCTGGAGCTGCTGGTGGCACTGGTGGCTCTCACCTCTCACATCCCATTTGCCCATCGGGATCTTCTCACCTGGAGGGCCCATCAAGCACAGCATGGAGAGCAAAGGGACAGAACTGTGTGTCCCCAAAGCACCCCAGACCATTCTCCCCTTTCCTGCTGTCCTGGATCATATTCCAAGTGACAGTGGTGGCCCTGGTGGCTCCTGGATGTGTGACCTCAGAAGGAGGTGCCTCTCCACAGCCTGGCCAGGTGGAGGGACTTGTGTGTTAACCCTTCCTCCATCCCATCCTTCACCTGGGAACACCAAGGGAGGAAAAATGATAGGAAAATTGCTGTGGAGAGGGGAACAAGGGATGTTTCAGACCTTTGGGCCATCACTCCTGGCTCTTCTGTGCTGCAGCAAAGGTGTAAACCTGTCACAACCCCAGTGAAAACCAGGTGTGAGACCCCCCAGCCCGGACCAGGAGGTGATTCCCACTGGGAAGGGGGATAATCCTTCCCACACCGTGATAATTAACCTTACTGGGTTGATGTGGAAGCTTATATGAGGGAACTTAATTAATTATGATTGATTAACGGGTGTCCCCAGCTGAAGCTGGAGAGACAGATTTTTGTCACCGCTGGTGTCGGGGTCACACAGGGAGGTTTTATCCCTTGGGAATGAGCCCAGGGGAGGCTTTGGGGCTCCAGACTGGGAGCTGCTGGTGGGTGCTGGGATGGTGACAGGGTTTGCTCCACCTGGAATACCCCCAGAAACATTCCCAGCAGCTTTTCCTCCTCTTCCTTCCCTCTGCAAACCTTTCTGTGTAGCCGAGGGGTGGGAATTTGAGGTGAACTCCTTAAAATGGGAAAGGAGGAGGCACCATACAGGGAGGAATGTGGGGTCAGCAGGGTGGGGGATGACCACACCCCTGGGAATGTGGGGTCAGCAGGATGGGGGATGCACCACACACCTGGAATTTGGGGTCAGCAGGATGAGGGATGCACCACACAGGGGGGAATGTGGGGTCAGCGGGATGGGGGATGCACCACACACCTGGAATTTGGGGTCAGCAGGATGGGGGATGCACCACACCCCTGGCACTGCTGCTCTCTGGGCTGGGGAGGGAGCTGGTGCCTGGGTGCTGCTTCCCTGGTCCCTCCTGCCCCGTGCCGGGGGCGGCGTTGGAGGGTGGGCTGAAAGGGAGTTATTTTTAAGCACCACATCTCAGTGCAGACTGTCATTGCCTTTCTCCCCCCTCTTCCCGCTGGGGGGGGGAGCAGGGGGGGCTCCAGCAGCTCGGCACAGCCTCGGATCCAGAAGGTTTTGGCTGCCTGAGACCCTTTGCCCTGCCAAGGGGGGATTTGAGGGAGCTCAGCCCCCAAAGGCTTGGCCATCCCAGGCTCCCTGGGCCTTGGGTGGGGTGGAGGGGGCTGTGCTTGCTGCTTTGGGGTCTCACCCAGCACCGTGGCCTTTGGGCACCCTGAAGGCTTTGCTGGCTGATTCCCCAGGGAAATTCAAGATCAGTTTATTCTCAAAATCAGGAGAGAGGCTTTAAAGTCACAGTATTTTAGGAAAAGAAGAGGGAAAAGGAGGTGCTTTTGGTTTGTTGGGCATTTCCTGAGTGTTCATTACAGCTGGGGCTGCTCCTGTGCCAGGTCCTGGGGGTGATGCCCTGCAGAGGACCCACAGGATGGGATCCTGGGTGCAGGATGGGATTGTAGGTGTGGGGTGGGACCAGCACAGCCCCTCATCCCTCAGCCAGAGGGACACTTTGAAGCCAAATATGATTTTTGGTAGCCTGGCAGGCTGCAAATTCAATCTGACAGCGTGGTTGGGGCAGGGGCAGAGCATCCCTGGAACATTTGCCAGAGGGACCCTTCCCAAATTCTGCTTCACCCCCACCCAGCTCCAGCGCTGTGGGATGTGTTGGGGTTTAGTGTCAAATTTTTGGAGCAAAGGATTGAGGTGGGAGGGTGGAGCCACCAACGTGCCTTGGTGGTGGGGGGGATTAGAGAAATATTTGGGTTTATTTTAATGCCAGGCTTATTGCAGGGATTGGGAGCTTAACCTGGCAGCAGAGCAGTGCTCATCCCACTGGGATGGCATTTGCAGTTCCGTGCTGTCATTCCATGCTGCCATCCCTCTCCACTGGGGATCAAACCCTCAGAGCTGGTCCCAGTGAACCACAAACTGGTTCACTGCCCCCCTGCCCTGGCAGCACCCCCAGGCCCCCCATTCCTGCCCTCCAAGCTGTGTCTGGTGCTGCTGCTCCACGGGATGAATCCATTCCCGGGAATGTCAGAGGCTGTGGGGTGCAGGAGGGGATGACAGTGCTGGGTTTTGTATTTCTTATTCTTTTTTAATTATTTTTTTTTAAAAGGGCTTATATAACCTTGGGGATTCTATTAATAAAAAGAATGGGTTTGAACTCTGGGAACAAGCAGCAAGGAAATGCTCCAAGTTCAGAATGCAGCAGGAGGGAGAGAAGGGCCAGGCATTCCGGGCAGGAATAGTGACCAGGGGCTGTGGAGGGGGAGAAGGGAATCCCTGCTTGGATTGTCACATCTGTCCCTCCTGTCCTGTGCCCTGGGGAAAGGAGGGGAGGGGGGAAAGGGATTGTTGTCACCCTGTGGATGTGGGATGGGTGGGGGGAAAGGGATTGTTGTCACCCTGTGGATGTGGGATGGGTGGGCACCTCCCACCCTCCTGCACCCATTTTTAAACATCCCAGCTCCCTGAGGTGAACCCCGGGCTGTACCCAGTGCAGAAGTGTGGGAAGAGCAGCCTGGCACTGCCCAGGGGGGCATCACCTGCACCCAAAGTGTTGCCCAGGATGGCACCTGGGGGAGTCGTGGCCCTCACAGGTGGCATTTGGGGGGTGCTCATGGTCCTTGTGGGTGGGATTTGGGGGGATGCTCATGGTCCTTGTGGGTGGGATCTAGGGGATGCTAAGGTGGCAATTACAGACAGCTCGGACATAACCTAAATCAGGGCATTTGGAGGCAAAACCCCCCCCAGTCTTTGGGATGTGTTCAAGTGTCCAGTTGTTTCCCTTTAATACCAAAATACTTAAAACCTCATTTTCCCATTTGGGGCAACGCTGCTTTGGGTTTATTGTGTTTCCCCTTTTGCCATGTGGGATTATCAGCTTGTTTCCCAGAAAGGCTTAACCCCCCCCCCCCCCAGCAGTGCCTGGGGTTTTGGACTGGTTTGTTTGGGACTTTATTTATATTTTCCCCTTTAAGTGTCCCTTATTCGAGTTGTCACAGCTCGACAGCCTTGTGCCAGGAACACGCTGTCATCCTGAAACTCATATCTTTAATTCCTTCCCTCTGATGCTAATAACACCTTAAGATGATTAAGACTGCAGGGGAAAAAAAATGTAGTATCCTATTTTTCCTGCTGTTTGGCTGCTGGTCACTGGCTCTCAGCTCTTCATTCATCCCAGGGAGTAAAATTGGAGTGGTCACCCCTTTGCTCCTCCCAGGGGTTCTCCTGGGGTTTAGTGTCTGGATTTTAAGTCCAAATGCTTTTCCTGCCAGTTTAGGCTGCACTGGAGTGACAAACCCCCTCCCACACCATCCTTGGCTGGGACCACCCTGCTTTGGGATGTTCCCAAGGGCAGCATTCCCGTGCTGGCAGTGCCAGGAGACACGGGATTGTGCTCGGACACTCCGTCCTGCCCCAGCCCCGGTGCCAGCCCCGCTGTCAGGACACGGATTCCTGTCAGCAGGAGTTTATTGAGATTTTTTTTAACGATGTTTTTGGTTTGGGACGTGTTCAAGGCGTGTTTTGGCTTCCCAGTGTCGTGGGGCACCACTTACCCCTGACACAATGGTAAGCAGCTTCCACACCCCTTTGCTCCTGGAGGAAATCAGGTGCTGGATCAAATGGAACGCTGGAAATGCCTGGAAATCCCTGGCTGTGGAGCTTTGTGTCGTGTTCCCCATGCTTCCCATGTTTCTGGCATCCCTGTGCTCCTTTTGCTCCCAGAATCCCTGTGCACCCCAAGGGCCTTGTGCTCCTGGCACCCCTGTGCTCCCAGTGCCCCTGTGCCCACCTCTGTTCCCAGTACCCTCACATTCCCAGTGTCCCTGTGTTCCCCTTGCTCCCAGAATCTCCGTGCTCCTGGTGTCCCTGTGCCCACCTCTGTTCCCAGTACCCTCACATTCCCAGTGTCCCTGTAGTTCCCATCCTCCTGCCATCCCCATGTACCTGGTGTGTCCCTGTGCCATTGCCTGTCCCCAGTACCCCCATGCTCCCGGTGTCCCAGTGTTCCCTATATTCCCAGTACTCCACAGTCCTGGTGTCCCTGTAGTCCCCATGTTCCTGGCGTGTCCCTGTGCCATTCCATGTCCCCAGTATCCCCACACTCTG
The DNA here is from genome assembly GCA_013396655.1 of Campylorhamphus procurvoides. Lineage (NCBI taxonomy): Eukaryota > Metazoa > Chordata > Aves > Passeriformes > Dendrocolaptidae > Campylorhamphus > Campylorhamphus procurvoides. Next base: position 388,008 of record WBMV01007113.1, on the reverse strand, counting down.
GTGTCCCTGTGGTCCCCACACTCCTGGTGTCCCTGCTATCCCCATGCTCCTGGTGTCCCAGTGTTCCCCATGTCCCCAGTACCCCCACACTCTGGTGTCCCTGTGGTCCCCATGTTCCTGGTGTGTCCGTGTGCCATTTCATGTCCCCAGTACCCCCGCACTCCTGGTGTCCCTGTGCCATTCTATGTCCCCAGTACCCCCACCCTCCCGGTGTCCCCGTTGCCCCTGTGTGTCCCCCATACCCTCACACTCCCCACATCCCTCCCATCCCTTTATCCCCAGCATCCCAGTCCCCCCCAGTGACGCCTCCTCCCCTTCCCCGCAGGGAGAGCGGCCGAGCCGGACGCGGCGATGACCGTGGAGAGCCCCGAGCCCAATGGCCCCGTGCTGGGGGTGCCCAAACCTGCGGTGCCCCCCGTGCCCTCCCGCCGTCGGGGCCGCCGCCTGCGCCGCAAATCCCCGACGGAGACCCTGCCCAAGGGGCAGCTCCGAATGCGATCCCTGGCCGGAGCCTTCGTCATGGTGGGCATCTCCGTGGTCCTGGTGGGCATGACCATCGCCGTGGTGGGCTACTGGCCCCACCGGGGGCACGGCGGCGGCGGGGCGGGCACGGGCAATGGCAGCGTGGCTGGGGACACCAGGAGGGAGGTGACAGCCACACGCCACGGGCCCCACAGCGAGAAGCTGAAGCTGATCGGCCCCGTCATCATGGGCATCGGGCTCTTCATCTTCATCTGCGCCAACACGATGCTCTACGAGAACAGGGACATGGAGACGCGCCGGCTGATGCAGAAGGGGCTCTATGGCATGGCCGGGGGGCTCCCCGAGGGCACCGGCCCCGAGGATGGGCACTGCCCGCAGGGGGATGGCCCCAAGGCCATGGCTGAGTGCCTGGAGGGCTGTTACCAGGTGGATCTGTCCTGCCAGCCCTGCCCTGGCTCCAAATGGTCCGACTGCTACGGCCCCACCCGGCTCCAGGCCATGGCCGAGCTCCTCCAGCACCCGACGGCATCTCCGGCGCTTTCCCTGCGGAGCCTCCGCTCCGTCCCCTCCGCCGATGCCAACCTGGGCATCCCACACCGTGCCAGGGCCGAATCCCTGCTCTGCTCGGCCGTGGGCGCCCTGGCACTGCCCGTCATCAAACTCAACAACTGCCTGCTGGGGGCTGGAGGGAGGGCTGAGCATCCCCCCGACGCCCCACGGCTCGCTGTGGGCGACAGCGTGGCACCCTGCGGTGCCCAGGACTGTGCTGGTGGTACTGGTGGTACTGGTGGGGGCCACACCATCATCGACATGGCTGGAGGGTGCCCCGGTGCGGAGCGGGAGGGGGCAGAGCTCAGCCCCGACGTGCAGCTCCACGCCCCGGGCCACTCCCGATCGCTGGATCTGGGCCGGCCGGGGGTGCTGCTCGTGGCCCCCATCAAGGACCGTAAGAACCGGAGCTGGCCCCGCCTCGACCACGTCAGCCTGGTGGGCTACGCCAAACTGGAGAGCACTGGCGAGTCCTCGGACCGGCTGCTGGAGCCCAGCGAGCCCCGGCCCAGCTCCTGGGTGGTGGGCACGGAGCAGGGCACGCAGGTCTGACCTCCCTGGGCACGGTGACCCCTCGTCCTGGCCCCCAGAACCCACCAGCGACCCCAAGACCCCACACCCAGGAGGGGTTTGTTTTGAAGCCGGTGCCAAGAGGAAGGTCCCGACGTGCTGCTCCTGGGGGAGGACTCGCCTGGGGTGGGATGTCCTTCCCAGGGGATGCCCTTGGCCTTACAAGCCCTTCTCGTGGTGGCTTTTTTGGAGAAGCCCTCCCTTTGAGACCCAGCAAACCGTGGGATGGGGATGTGGGGGTGGGTGAAACCTCCCCAGCCCCTGCAGCACTTTATTTCAGTGGGGTTGGGCTGGGGGGTGTCCTGGGGGGTGGTGGCCCCTTGTCCAGCCTCAACCCACCAGAGAATTTGCTTGCCCAGAGCACGTCAGCCCGACAGGGCTATTAAATATTACCTGGATGCCACGTGGTCCTGCCTCTCCTCATGTTCCCATGGGATGCTTGGGGTGGGCTGGGCCTTCAAAGGGTCTCCAAGACCTTGCGCCCCCACCCAGGCTCTGCTGGAGAAGGGATGCTCCCCAACCAGCTGCTGAATGTTTGCAGGACGAGGTGATAGGGTCGAGGTTTGGGGGTTTTTTTGGAGGGGAGGGATGCAAAAGGTGCACTCAGGGTGCAGCAATTCCCAGAACCTCTCTATGGATCCAGGTTTGTTGGTGCTGGGTTTTGGTGGGATGAAGGAAGCAGGAGGAGGGATGTGGAGGGGAAGGGAGGTGGGTGGGTGTCAGTGCTGGGTTTGCCAGGTCCTGTTTGGTGCCATCCTGTTATTTGGGATGCAGAAGAGGAGCTGCACAGGATGAGGCCAGAGAGGTGGCCTTGGCACTGGGGTGGGGGATCCCCAGAGTTCATCCCACCCTGCCCTGCTCCCTCCAGCTCTCTTGGGGGCAGGAGGAGCTCTGGGATGTGGAAAGATGGATCAGAAAAACAAGCTAAGGATGTCTTTGCTCTCCAGCAACTTGGGAGGCTTCAAAGTGTGATATGACAGCTTGGCTGGGATCTTTGCCCTTTGCCTTCCCAAAACCTGTCAGGATGGCTGAAACGGCTTCTATCTGTGTGAAATGTTTGGGGGTTTTATTCCTGTCTCTGCCTCTCCCTCTCTCTGGTCTGAAATGAGCACAGAGCATCAGAACTTGCAAACTTTGGAGTCAACATCCTCCTCTGGATCAAAACATCCCAGCAGAACGCCTTGGAAATTGCCTTTTCTGGCAAAACCTGCTCCTTTCCCAAAAAGCAACCCCCTCACAGTGGGTTTTTTTCCTGCTTTCCAAGGAAAAGCTGTCTCTGTTTCCGATGCCAACCCTTCCAAAGAGGTCAGGAGCAGCTTCCCCTGTGCAGGGGGCAGGGATGGGGCCAAGGGCTGTGGTTTGGGGCGGTTCCATCCCGAAGGAGTCGCTGGCAGCGAGACCAGCCCAGGGCTCGGCTGTTTTTTTGGCTGTTTGATCCCAACACTGCTCAGGCACCGGTTCAAGGCAATGAACAGCAACGAGAAAGGGTCAGCCCCGGAGCAGCATCCCAAGGGAAGTGCCAGGAGCTTGTTTTTTGTCTGAAAATAACTTTTTATTTGGGTCTAACCAGCTGCAGCCAGAGCTAAGGCCAGGCCACGGTTTGGGAACCAGCAGCAGGAACTTGAAGCCCGGAGCACCACGAGGAGCTGCACCAGGAGCTGCTGGGAGGGTGTGGGGGGGTTGTTTTCATTTTTCCCCTTCATTTTTTTGGCTGGGGCTCAGCCTGACTGTGGGAAGTGGCTGGACCATGTGGCTGGTCCAGCATCCTCCTCCTGCCCCATCCTCCAGGGAGCCAATTCTGAGCCACGCTGTTGGGATCATTTCCAAATGAAAAGATGCTTGATTAATTAACCTGGCAGGGTGAGATGACCCGTGTCTTCTCCAGGGAGAGAATCATCTGTGCATCCCTCACCTTCAGCTCCAGCTGTGGACACATTTCCAGAGGATTTGTGGGGTTTGAACAGTGCTGGATTCAGAGGATGGATGCTCCTGCAGCGTGATGGGACTAAACTGGGCTAGAAACAAAAATTAAAAGAGAAAGGAAAAATATCCACCCTGGATGGATCCCTTGGCTGACCCTGCTTGGCTGCAGAGGTGGGAAATGAATCCATCCTGGAAGTCCTGGAGCTCTCACACTGTCCAGCCTGAGAAGGGCCATGCTGGGTGGTCTGTCCTGCCCAGGGACAGGCTGGATCCACCAAGGATTAAATATCCCACTGGTATCACCCACTGCACGTCCCAGCCCCCCAACAGGAGGAGATTCCCACCAACAGAAAAGGCATTTTACCACAAACACCAGCAGAGGAGATCGGGGTGTTGTCCCAAACACCAACATACCCAACCTGACCAGGACTGACCCTGGGGTCCCTCGGACCAGGGATGGGGCTGGAGAGCCCAGAGACCCCACTAATTGCACCTCAAAGAGCTGGTGCTTTGGGATGGCGACAGTTTGGGATAAAATGTGGAAAACAGATTGGGGAAAACCCTGCCAAGGGTTGTGTGCGGGAGAGGTGCCCTGGGGAGGGTGCAGACCCCACTGAGGGGTCTCTCATGCCCAAGGACACCCCATGGAGCTGCTGGAGCTCCAAGTTCACTGCTGGGATTGTAGGGGGGTTAATAACCCTCCCCCAGCCCCTCCAACAGCTCTTTATGGGGCTCCTACAAGGAGTTGGCTCCAAGGACTGTGCATCTCCAGCGGGGCAGGGTCAGCAATGCCCCTGGAACACCCTGCAGAGGGGCAGGAAGGGGGATGGAGGGGGAAAGGCTGGAGCAGCTGTGCCAAAAACCCAGCAGCTCCCAAAGCCCCACCCAGCTCAGCCACAGCTGGGGACCATCAGCTCCCACCCCACCCCTGATGCTGCTCAGCCCTGGGGATGGTTTGCAGCCCTTCCTCCTCCTCCTCCTGCAGTGAGAGGGTCACAACCACGAGCCTGCTTGGCCAGGGAGCCCTTCCTTGAGATTCCAGGTCTGGGGGAAAGAAGGGCCATGCACTTGTTCCTCCAGGAGAACACTGAGAATGCCACGTTATTTCAGGTGAGTGATCCCCTCCATCTATCCCTCCCTCCCTCCTTCCATCCCTCCCTCCCTCCATTCCTCCTTCCCTCCATCCCTCCATTCTATCCTATCCCTCCATCCTGTCCCTCTATTCCTCCATCCCCTCCTGGCCGAGGGGTCGGGAAGATGAGCAGCCCTGAGCGGGGTGGTGGGTGTGGGGTGCTGAAAAACCCTGGCAGGGGGCACAGGGTGCTGCTTTTCTTTGCTTTATTTAAAAAAACAAGAAGAGAGAAAGGCAATAACGTGGCCCAAAATGCCTCTCTGCTTTAAGGAGCCAAGGACACCCATCCTGGTGCTTCCCAGGATCCGGGGGAGTTGGGATGAGGCTGGAGCTGGGCTGGGGTTGGGGGTGGGTGCTTAATTTTGCTTTTCTCCCCTTTATTTTCTGTGGGTTTGGGGATGTCCTGCCCAAGTTCACTGTCCCCAGCAGGACCTGCATGTTTCTCCTGCTGCAGAACGTGGGATGATCCTCCTGGGGCTGCTCCAGGTGGGATGGGGCGAGCTGAGCCCCAAAACTGGAGTCCCTTCAGTGGGGTCAGCGTGGCAGGAGATGAGCCCACATCTCAGGGGCTTTGGGTGGAGCCCATGGGGGCAGAAAGGAGGAGGGAAAGGCAAGGAAGGGATGCCCCCAGACCTGCAGGGGTTGTTCCTGAGGGTCAGGGGTGGGGCAGGGATGAACCCAAGGCCACTGATGGGCTGCTGTGGGGTGGGATGGGATGGGATGGGAGGTCACTCCCTGCTCCTGGCTTTTCCCTGTGCCTCAGTTTCCCAGGGAAGGAGCTCAGGATGTCCTACCTGGCCTGTTGCAAAGGTAATTCCTCCCTTTCAACCCTGTTTATCCCAGATTCTGGGACAAACCACCCTGGCTCTCCCAGCTGGAAGTGATGGAGCAATTCCCCCTGGAACCCTGAGGGCACTGCCCTGACCCCCTGGGAACACGAGTGGCTGCTGAGCCCCTAAAATAGGGGGAACAACCCAAAAATAGCCAGGGCTGGAGCAAGCTGGAGTTGGAATGGGAACTTTCTCCTCCTGGTGTGACGGCTGCTCCTCCAGTTTGGGGTCTGGGATGGGGACAGGAGGAAGGACCAGGGATGGGGGATGAAGGGAAACGCCTTTTGTGGCTCCTTCCCGAAGGATGGGACCTCCAAGGAGGAATTATTGCCTTTGGTGTGGGATCTGGGGAGCTGGAACTGCTTTGGGGCCACCCAGGAGCTGTGGGGAGATGCTGCTGCCTCCTGTGGGGCTTGGGGTTTTTGGGTTTTATTTATTTGCATCTGGATTGCCATGGGGTTTGTTTGTCTGATGTTTTGCTTTGCTTGTAACCAGGCAAAATAACCCAGCAAAGTTTCCACACCCTCCCCACCCTGTGAGAGGGTGACCTTGGCCTTGGGACACCCACCCAGGGGGGCTTTAGGGGAAAAGCTTTTCCAGGGATGTTGGTGTCCTGGGTGATGTCCCCAGGGGCAGGGAAAAGGGTCACAGTGGTGGCTGTTTGCTGTCCCTGTGCTTGTCCCCTGGGGAAATGAGCTGGAACAGGTTTCCCCTGGGAATTTGGGATGAGGCTCTGGTGTCCCCTGTGCTGGGGGGTCCCTTCAGTGGGGATGGCAACACCCCTGCCCAGCAGAGGGTCATGTTTTGGGAGTGTGGGCGCTGTGGGGCAGGTCCCACCGAGGTCCCCACGCTGTGCCCAGGACAGGGACAGGCTGGCAGCCCCTTGGGGACAATTGTCTGCCCAGTGTCCCCAAGGGTGATGGTGGTGTTTGTGCCAGCACTGCCAGGGGGGCTGTGGGATGGACTGGCACCCACAGGAGCCTGGCAGAGCTTGGAGCTGCCCCTTGGGCGATGCCACCCAGGGCCAGGAGAGGGGACAAGGGGACACTGGGCTGCCCAGCAGGGCAGTGACCCCCTGAAGTGCAGCTGAGCAGGGGGACAAAGCCATTTCTTGGCTGTTTCGCCCCAAAGCTGATGGTTTGGGGGCTGTGGGCCCTGTCTGGCTGTGCCATCACATTTTGGGAATGTCCCTGCTGGGGTGGGACAGGGCAGGAGCCACAGGGAGAGAGGGTGACACTCAGCTCTGCTGGGAGTAAATGATGGGAGTAAACTGGGAGTAAATCACCTTAGGGGAAAGCAGCTCCAGCCACGGCACTTTCCCAACTCTCCAGGGTCACTTTCTGGGGCTCCTTTGTCATTTTGGCTTCACAGGATGGTCACATTTAATTCTTGGAGAGGTATTAAGGGTATTATTATACCCTTTGGAAGCCAAGTGGCCCCAGGCAGGGTGGGAGAGGCCAGGTCTGGAACGATGGGAATTCATGGTGCTTTTTGCATCTGAGTCGTGCCCTGTGCCCCTTGCCTTTGGGGGAAACTGAGGCACGGGGTTGGCACCATGGGTGGCACCACGGGTGGCCCCAGGAATGCCCTTCCCAGTCAGCTCCCAGTCTCCAGCAGCCCTAACTGGGCCAGCTGGCTTTTGTTCTCTGGCAGGCTGGTGGCCAAGGTGCCCTGTCAGCTTTGTGCTTGTGTTTCTGCCTCTCCTAAAGCTGCTGCAGGCAGAGAAAAAAGGAGATGGGATGAAAAAACATAGATGGGACCAAAAAAAATAGATGGGACCAAAAAAAGGGATGGGTTTGACAGTTCCCTGCCCTCCCATCCCCACTCCAGTTCAGCCAAGGGCACTCAGGGCTGGGCAGAAGTTGCTGAGCACAAACCTCACCTGGGTGAATTCTGTACTCAAAGGGAGGGTTTTAATCAAATGATGCTGCTTGAAGGAAAATTTGGACTCTGGGAATCCCTTCTGACTCTATTTGGGGGCTTTGGTCTCACGTGTGGCCCCACTGGGAGTTGTTTAAAGGGTGTGAAGGCCCCCAGAGCCCAGAAAATGTTGGTGGTGGAGGCTGGCACAGGGCTGGGAGAGCTCTGGCACTGCCATGGCTGTGTTTGGGTCTGGATTTTAGGCTGGAAAAACCAAATTACCACAAAGCCAGGTTGGGGAAAAGATGTGGAGGAGGGTGAGGAGGAGGAAAAAAGGACTCAGGGCCAAGGAGAGAGTTTTGTTTGAAAATTTATTGAAAAATTCAATACAAGAAGCAATACTGAACACTTAGGTCTGTCTAAAGGCTACAGCAACTTTCCCTTTGATTCACTATGAAAATCCAAAATAACAGCTCCCATCACTAGTTGATCTAGAAAGATTTGCCAACTTTAAAAGTTCCTATTTTTATAAAGAAGAGTGTAAATGCCTACCCTAGACAATTCACAATTGCCTTAAAAAAATTTTACAAAGCTCCTTCATTTTCTCAACTAAATTCTTTTTTTTAATTATTATTTCTTTTTTTTTTTTTACAAGTTGCATCTCTAAGGCTGGGACACTACCACCTCTTAAGGTCATTGTACAATTAGGAAAATCAGCAAACCACAGTTTCTTAAACCCAGGGATCAGTCAGTCCTTTGCTAACACATCTCTCTTGGTCAGGGGCAAGCAGAGCCACCATTCCACTTTAATGGAGGGGAACAGGAGCTCCTTGCCTTCCTTTCTATAAAAACATTCATTCATATATAAATAGCTTCCATATAATGTATATTATACAATCAAGACAGTCTCTGGGGTGAATTTGTGGAGTGGGAAGAGCTGGGAACATTCATATAAATAGACCTTCCTTAGCTGGTTTGGCCCTGGAGCTGACACAGCACGCTGAGAGCCAGAAGGATCTGAGATCCCAGTGGAGGTGGAAGGGGTGTGGGCAGCCCCACCAGGGCCCTGGGTGAGGGGGGAAGAAGCAGCTTCTTCTGCTCTCAACTTTTCTCTTCTTCCCAGGCTGCTGCTGCTCCCATCCAGCTCCAGGTTTGGATGTTGCAGTGTCAGAGGGAGAGGGGCACTGCAAACCCCTGGGCTCACACAGCAGGGCAGGGCAAAGGGCACACGAGGCCAGGTCTGGCTTAAAACACTTGAGGAGAAGCAAGAACTCAGCAGGGGGAAAGGTGAGAATGGACAACCTGGAAAGAGCCCCCCAAAATCCAGGGGAAAAGTGAAATATGAGCCCTTGAGAAGGGGGATTTGCAGCCACAGTGGGCACGGCCCTTTGGGAAGGAGCCACCTCTCCTGCCAGCAGGTTTCTCACCCCAAAAACGCCCTGCTCGGGGTGTTTTGGCCCACTCAGTGTGCTCAGGGCATGGGACACCCCAAGGGAACACCCAAGGACCACATTCCCATAAATTCTGGTGCCAGCCAAGTGCCTTTAAGTGCTCTGGCCAAACTGAGTTTATCACTCTGGCCCTGCCTGGTGCAGCCCAGAAAGCCTCTCAGCCACTCCTCAGTGGCTGCTGCAGGGGAGAAGGGAGGGCTGAGTGGCCAAAAAAAAGCTCAATTCCCAGAAAAAGGACAGTGCCAGAGGATGCTCAGCAGGAGGGGTGTTTAAGGCAAGTGTTACCCAACTAAGCTGAGGGCAGCAGGGACACAGAGCTGTGTGGCAGTGAGGAAGGAAAGGGCTCTGCACACAGAGACAGGAAGACTTGATCTCTACCCTGGAGCTGTTCAGGACTCCCTGAACCCCCCCAGAGCATCCCAGGAGGGGAAGGCTGGAGGCTGAGCAGGACCCAGGGCCAGCCAGGCTCAGAGAGAGCCAAAATGCAGCAGAGTCTCCAATCAATACTGACAACTTCATGAGAATTGCACCTGAACCTGAGAAGCTGTTCCAGCCCTGGGGCAGTTCCCAGGCTGGTTGCAGCTCAGCAGCGAGTCCTTGCAGCCTGAGCTAAATCCAGGGACTCCTGTAAGACATTATTCCAATTTACAACTGGAGAGAGCTTTTCCTTTTATTGCCATTTTCTTCCCATCCTCACCTGAGGAGCAGCAGAGCATTCCCTGCCCTCAGCTACCAATGTGCCACACTGGAGATATATATATATTTATACATTAAAAAATAAATCACGACCTCAAAGTGGACTGAAGGTGTTCACAAGTGTCTGCACAGACTCTTTACAAAGCTTGGTTGGGTTTTTTTTTTGTTTTCTTTGTGAATTTAAATGCTGGAAAGCCAAACCAAGGCATGATTAGAACATTGCCACAAAGCTCAGAGAGCAGCAGGGGGAGCTCAGCCCCTGGGGCAAGGCAGGGAAGCACATCCAGCCCCTGGAATTGTGATTTTGGGTCACCCTCTCCACTCTGAGATGGTCCTGGGGGTCTCTAAGCTCAGCCTGAAGCTGCAGCCCCCCCACCCTGCTATTCCTTTCCAGCAGGGGGGTCACAAAGCCAAATGCAGCCCCTCAGGCCAGCATGGCAGAGGGAATGGCAGCACTTCTTCCCATGGGGTTTGGCTCTATCACGACCAGCAACACCTCCTAAAATTCCTTGTTCAGCCCCTCCAAGTACAGCTTAGAGGCCTGGGAAGGATTGTCTCAAGGAGTTGAAATTAAATGATAGCAGGAGACATGCCCTGGGAGAGGGGGAACGTGTTCAGCTTTAAATAGCACTGCGAGGGGAGGGAAAAAAACCCAACCCGTGACTTACAAAAGAAAAAAAGGAAAGGAAAAAACCCTCCCTAATTTAAAAATCATGACCACAAACAAGTGAAAAACTATGACACTGAAAACAACTCAGTTCCTGTGAATGCTGGTAAGCCTACCTTGAGAACATCCCCAGTCCAAACACCTTAAACACACTTCTAAGGGCTCTTTAATTGAATGGCAGCTAAAAAAACCCCACCAGGGTGGGCAGGAGGGCGAGGTGCTACCTCTTAAAGCTCTAAAATTCACAGTATGAGATACTTGAAGCAACTTCCAGTGTTCCTTAAACCTCCTCAGCTACCCAGGGGTGGGCAGAGGCTACACCACAAAAACCCTCCAGGGAGCAGGGCTGGAACCCAAGGGGGGGCTGCAGCTCCTGAGAGCTTGGGGAAGGAGCCAGAGGCAACAGGGGATGCTGCACAAAACCCTTGGTGGGACTCTTGGAGGTGACTCTGGTGGCAGGAGGGGCCATGGCTTGGTGAAGGCAGGTGTGGATCCCCTGGTGGGAACACACAGGGATGAGCTCTGTTATCCCAGGAGAGGCAGAGGGAGATAAACCAGGGAGCCCTCTGAGGTCAAGGGGGCTCTGTCTGAAGAGGCTTTGCAGGAGAGGGAATGCAAAATTGAAAACCTGTAAAAAAATCTTCAGTACAGTTAGAAATATGGCAGATTTCTGTCACAATAGATATATATATATAAAAAAAAAGGAAAAACCAAAAAAAAAACAACAAAACAAAACTCTGTGTCCAACAGGCTCCAGTGGAGCCTGGAAAAATCCCACTAAAATGGCAAAGCACAACTCCTAATAAATGATATGAAAGTCTCTGAGAGTCAAGTCTGAAATCCGAGGTCTTTGTGCTCCAGGTAGTTTCTTGGTACTTTTGCTGGGTTTCTTTTTCCTGGTGTTGTGCCTGGCAGGAATGTTTCCTGGGGAGAGAGGAACAGGGTAAGTGACAGCCACCAACAGCCCACTGGGAGAGAGGAACCTGCTTCCCTGAAAGGGATGGAGAACTGGATCCAGGGGGCAGGTGGGAAGTGTCTAAAGGGGCTCCAGGAGAGCTGGAGAGGGACTGGGGACAAGGCCTGGAGGGACAGGACAAGGGAATGGCTTCCCACTGCCAGAGGGCAGGGTGAGATGGGATATTAGGAAGGAATTGTTGGCTGGGAGGGTGGGCAGGCCCTGGCACAGGTGGGGCAGAGAAGCTGTGGCTGCCCCTGGATCCCTGGAAGTGTCCAAGGCCAGGTTGGAGCACCCTGGGCTGGTGGAAGGTGGAAGGTGTCCCTGCCTGTCACAGGGGGTTCAGAATACAAGAACCTTGAAGTCCTTTCCCACCCAAACCATTCCAGGACTCTTTCACCACCAGTGTGGGGTGGGATGGGCTGGTGGGAGGCACAGGCAGAGCTTCAGGTTTCCTCAAGCAGCTCTTTCCCAAACTGCTCAAACCCATGGAAAGGGGATCCTTCCAGGCGAGCCTGGGGTCCAGCTCAGGGGTTCCCTGGCACTGACATGGGCACAGTCTGTGCCCCCTACAGCTCTGTGTGCTGCACCAGAGGTTTTTGGGAAGGCAAAGCAGCCTCATGGCAGGAGCTGTGCAGCTTTTAACCCTTCTGGGCTCATCTCCACAGCACAACTGCTCTGTATTTGTCCTTCCTTCTTCAGCCTCCCCTGACCCATCAGGAACACCCTGAGCAGGACTCAGCAGTGACCAACCATTTCACTCCCCTTTGACAATGCTTAGCCAAGCCCTGTGTGCCCAGAGATGCCCTGGGGGAGGGAGGGAGGGAGGGCAGTGCCCACCCCTCCCTGGGGGTGCTGTCTGGACTCACCCAGCCCGGCTACTCCTCGGCGATCTCGGTCTCCTGGTGCACGACCACCTTGGTCACCGACATGTCCGGGTGCTGCTCCTTGGCTGCCTTGATGGCCTGGGCCAGGACCTGGGGGTGGCAGGGGGGACACAGCACAGGTCAGAGGGTCAGAGGGTGTCACAGCACATGCCAGAGCCCCTGGCAGAGCAGGGCACTCACTGTCCCCAGGGCCACGAGAGTCTCCTTTGTTATAACTCTGAGGAGTGAAAACCAATTTGATAGAATTACAGAATTTTAAGGTGCCTTCCAACTCCTTAAAGATCATCCATTCCAGCCCCTCTTCCACAGGAAGGGACATCTCACCAGGCCAGGTTGCTCAAGTGTTATCCCACCTGGTTTGGGGCAGCAAAACCAGCCCTCCCTGGGCAACCTGTGCCAGGGCCTCACCATTCTCAGATTGAAAACTTTCTTCTTAATATCTCACCTAAATTTCCCCTCTCTCAGTTTGTACCCATCATTCCTTGTCCTGTCACTCCAGTTCCTCTCCAGCTTCCCAGGAGGCCCCTTCAGACCCTGGAAGGCTGCTGAGGTCTCTCTGCAACCTGCTCTTCCCCAGGCTGAACAGCCACTTCCCAGAATCCCAGACTATCCCAAGTTGGGAGGGACCCCCAAGGATCATCCAGTCCAACCCCAGCCCTGCACAGACACCCCCAAATCCCACCCTGTGCCCCAGAGCATCATCCAAACCCTCCTGCAGCTCTGGCAGCCTTGGGGCCGTGCCCACTGCCCTGGGGAGCCTGGGCAGTGCCCACCACCCTCTAGGGGAAGAACCTTCTCCTGAGATGCCACCCTGGCACAACCCCAGCCCTGTCCCCTCCAGCTGAACACACCAAGTGCCCTCAGCTGCTCCTCCTGACCCTTCACCATCTCCATGTGCCCCCTTTGGACACCCTCTAATGGCTTTGTATCTTATATTGTGATGTCCAAAACTGTCCCCAGGACTTCAACCACACTCTTTGGTGACTTTTGGTGCTGTTCTATCATTTCTGAAGAGAAAAAGCTGTTTTTTTGAGTACCCCCCATCTCTGCACTGCCCCCTGGGAGAAGATGGAGGAGAGCAATGAAGCCAACCCTGTTTCTTCTTCCAGCCAGTGTGACGAGCACATTTCAGACATCTCAGACATTTTCTGTTGGAATTCATCAACCACTTCTTGTCCTAAGAATATTCTCCACCCCCATGATACTTGCAACTAAATTTAAATGCACAGGATAATTCTCTGATGACAAAATCATCACTTCCAACACACGCAGGAGGCCAATGGGGCTGACTCATCACAAAGGTTTCAGATAAAGCCAAGGAGATTTAATGCAGGTGCTGAGTGCTCTGAAATGACTTCTGGCACCAGAGAGCAGCAATAGTGCTCCAAAGTTATGGGGGAATTAATGCACATCAGCCAGATGTCAAGGAAAACTTCTATTTCACATTTTTATGGATTTTTTTTTTTAAGTGTCATTTGTCCAGAACAATTCTGGCGTCAAAATTTTGCTGCCAACATCAGTTTCAGAAGAGAATTCAGCTTTGCTGGCTCAGCTGCATTAATGTCAAAGAGGAATTTATGACTGATAGAGAATCAGGGAAGGGTTTGGGTTGGAAGGGACCTTAAAGCTCATCCAGTCCCACCCTCTGCCATGGGCAGGGATCTTCCACCAGCCCAGGTTGCTCCAAGCCCCATCAGACCTGGCCTTGGACACTTCCAGGGATGGGGCAGTCACAGGCTAAAGAAACTATCAAGTTCTACCCCTGTAGAATTTCCCTGGGTCAGTTTTTCAGTGCCTTTAGTTTTTTTAGGCAGCCTGACTCTTATTTGTGCCAGCTCTGGGAAGCTCTCCTGGATCACACCCACCCTCCTTACCTGGTCATGGTCTACATCTGCATCTCCTGTGATGACAATCCTCTTCTCAATCCTTGTCTCTGAAATGCCACCTTTGACAGTCTAGAAGAGAAGGAAAAGCTGCAGTCAGGGTGGAAGTGCAGAGGGACTGGAGCTCACTGGGGCTGCCTGGCCAAGACAGGATCCAAAAATAGTGTCACCAAACAGTGCCACCCCATCAGAGTCACGGGGAAGCTGCTGCTGCTCAAAGGAAAACTGTCAAATAGTCATTTCTTTTTAATAGCTGAGCCAGGGAAGAGCTTTTCCTCACAGCACAGCTCTTCTGCTGCCCCCCAGGACAGTCAGAGCCCACAGGCTGAGCTGCAATTCATGCCTAATTCAGCCTCAACGTGGGCAACCCCAGCCCCTGTGCTTTGTTTCAGGAATTAATCAGGTATTTGGAAAGAAACTTCCAAGAGGGTTTTTTTTCCCTGTTATTCAGCTCTGCCCATCCCTCCATCAGGTTGTTGCTGGAGTTGGGGTTACCTTGGTGATCTGGGTGGTGGTGGTGCTGCTGGTGGTCTCTGAGGTGATGGTCTGGGCAGTCAGCAGGATGCCAGGGTCTAAGTCCCCATTGCCTCCATCTGTCTGTGGGACAGGAGAACAGGCCATGAGTCCTGGGCAGGAGCAGGAGCTCCACAGGCAACCCAAGCACAGAAGCTCCTCTCCATCAGGGATTGAGGGACACAACAAGCCAACCTGCCCCAGGTGCACAGAACCCTCCAGGGAGGACCTGGACACCCCTCAGACCAGGAGGGCTGGGATGTTCCCAAATCTGGGCACACCCCTCCATTCCTGGACCACAAGGGGAGACCAACAGAGACACCCATCCCAAATTCCAGCTGCCTGCATCCATGGAGATCCACAAAGCCAAGGGAACCACCTGGGTCAGAGGGGACTTGCCACCCTTCCTGCCTCCTGACAGCACCTTGCCCATCCCTGCAGGAACAACAAACAGCCAGACTTTTGCTGAACCAGGAATAACTTTCAGAGCTGCTTCTTGGATCCCCTCCTGCCCAAGTCAACCCCTCAAGGTCTCCCAAAAATCCTGAATCAAATCATCCTGGCCAGCTCATGCTGTCCATGTCCTCACTGGGCAGCATTCCCAGCTGGGCCATGGGACAATTTCTGGAGCTGCCACAAGGTGGGACCATTTCCCACAGACTGAAGGCATCTCATGGCACTTCACACCCACTGCTCCCAGCCCTGGACAGGCACTTTTCCTTTCCAAAACTCATCTCTTCATCTGCAGTCCTGGGACTCCTCAGGAATCCCAAATGACACAAGCAGGGTCCATGGGATACCTGCATCCCAAATGACATCCCACGGTCACTTCACTCCCCCAGCAGAGCCTGAGCTGCTGCCAAAACCCACAGGGATGGCAAAGCCAACCTGAGACAGCCTCCAAAACACCAGATGGATAAATGAAGGCTGAGGAAGTTGGGGGGGTTCAGCTGGAGAAGAGACAGGTCCAGGGAGACCTGAGAGCCCCTTCCAGAGCCTAAAGGGGCTCCAGGAGAGCTGGAGAGGGACTGGGGACAAGGCATGGAGGGACAGGACACAGGGAATGGCTTCCCACTGCCAGAGGGCAGGGATGGATGGGATATTGGGAAGGAATCCTTTCCTAGGAGGGTGGGCAGGCCCTGGCACAGGGTGGGCAGAGAAGCTGTGGCTGCCCCTGGATCCCTGGGAGGGTCCAAGGGCAGGTTGGAGCACCCTGGGCTGGTGGAAGGTGGAATAGGAGGATTTTTTAAGGTCCCTCCCAACCAAAACCATCCTGGGATTCTATGGTAAAACCTGTTTTTGACTGAGGATGAATTTTAATCTCAGCAATTACTGTGACCTGCACACACTGGGATCCCTCCACTAACATTTCTCCTTTCCAACACCCACATCCCCACTCTGGCTGCATCTCATACAGAACCTTTGGTGCCCTACAACCCTTTCAGGCTCGAAACCAGAAGGATCAGCAAATGATTTATAAACCAAGTCCAGAAGAGGCATAAACAGCAAGGGGAGCTGGGAAAACAAGACAAGATATCTCTGTTGCAGAAGGAAAGGTTGACTCCACACGGTCCAACCCCCATCCCAAAGCCACCAGGGGCTGAAGATAAATTCTGTTTGCATGCACATCTTGAAAAAATAATTCCTCCTAAGGGATAGCAAAAACACTGCTCCAAAAACACCAGATGCACCTGGAAATAGAGCCCAGAGCACCAGTGAGTGTCTGTGCTGCAGCTGGGACTGTGGAGAAAGGCAGGGGCTGTTGTCTCATCCTGAGAACAGGGACACAAAAACTGAGTTTTTGAAGTTGAACTGAGCCCCTGGCCCAGGAATGAGAACCCACCTTACCTGGGCAGCTTCGTAGGTGATGGTCTTGGTCTCTGTGTGGACAATGGGCACTTCCTTGGTGGGGATTTCACTCTTGAGGGCGCTGGACACGTCAGAGATGGTGACAGTCTGGGTCTTCACCAGGGGGGGCTGTGAGACAGGTCACAAACAGCAGTGAGCCCCCAGCTCCCACCTGCACATCCTGCTGCCTCTTCTGACACTGATCTGATAAAAGTACTGGGGGAAACAAGGGCAGCCTGGCAAGCCTTGGGGTGAAGGGGCTGGGCAGAGATGGGGAGTGAGGATTGGAGAGGCACAGAAATCCTCCAGCCCTTGCCCAGCTCTGGGGTTGAGGGGCTGGGCAGAGATGGGGAGTGAGGATTGGAGAGGCACAGAAATCCTCCAGCCTTTCCCCACCTTTGGGGAGCCCAGGGCAGGCAGGAAGGGTTTCACTGGGGTGGCACCACACCACACTGGTTCTTCACTTCCTAATTAGCAGCAGCTCATTGCCAGCTGCCAGGAGAAGAGGACCCTCATCTGCTGATGCCAATGTGGGGATTAACACCAACCGTGGGCACACAAAGACTCGACCCCAGCTGAGCAGCTTGATCCTGACTCCAAGTGCAACTGCATTATTAAAAACCCTCACCAGATCTTTAACTTTTATTAAATCAATGTCAGATAAAACAGAAAGAGAATGAAGGGTGGGGGGAGAAAGGGAAATCAGTTGTTCCACCACCTGATGATCATCCAGAAGAAGACATGAGTTAGTTGAGACCCAGTGTGCGCTCCCAGAGGGCTCAGTTTGTGCTCAGCAGCCCCAAACCTGCCCGATGCCCCCGTGATTGTTAGCAGGGAACGGGCACCTACTGACCCAAAAGCAACAGCAACACTGGAGCAGGCAAACACACCTCCCACGTGCAAACACCTCTACTGAGCTGAGGCTCCAGCAGGAGCTGGCAAAACCCTCGAGGAACAACAGTGACATCATTTTGGAGCCTTTTCTGGGGGGATGCTTTGGTCCCAGAGAAGCAAAAGGGCAGCGACTGCATCCAGGGCAAAGATAAACTGAGAGGGGCTCGTGTTTGATTCAGAGATAAACCCAGAGGGGCTCGTGGGCACTGACTGCTGGAGATGGAGCTCAAGGGCAGGCCAAGCAGAGCCAGCTCCTCTCCAGGTCTGTGGCATGTGCTTGCTGCAGTGTTGGGGTCCCCAGCCCGGGCAGCAGAGCTGGGCTCACTACCTGGAAGCAGCGAATGAGCAGCCCCTGGGGAGCATCGGAGAGGTGACAGTGGCCACGGGCCTTTCTAAAGGCAAAGGGGTCTTCACCATCCTCTGCCACCTCCTCCTCCTCCTCCTGTCCCCAGGGCTGCTGGGGAGGTGCAGCAGGGCTGGTGGGGGGCTCTGGCTCGGAGAGCTCCGAGTCCTTCTGCACATCCACACAAACCCCCTTTCCACATGGCACGTCCTCCTCGCTGGTGGGGAGGCTGGGAGCTGCCTCCTCCTCCTCCTCCTGGCTGCTTAGGGAGGAAGGCCCAAAGTGCTGGCTGGGAGAAGGCTCTGAGGTGGGTGGCACTGGGGTGGCACTACAAGCTACCGACTGCTTTGAGCCCTCCCATGCAAAGCCAGAGGTAACACTGCTCCTCTCTGGCACTGCAGCCACATCCTCTCGGGAGGGACAGTCACTCATGGTCTAAAAAGAAATGGATACACAAAAAAGGCCAGAGAGAGAGAGAAAGAGAGAGAGAAAAGTGTTAGGGAGAGCAGAGGGCAGGAGGTCAAACATTGCTTGGTTATCAGCCATCCCCCAGTGACACATGCAGCAGTGGGGCTGGGCACTGGGGAACACTGGGCACCCAGGGCACTGACACACTCTGCCATCCTGCTACATTCATAATGCACTGCCTGGAATTTGAAGGAATTAATACAAAAACAACTCCCTGCACCTAAAGGAAGAGCCACCATAAAGTGTTTCTCACCCAGATTGGAAACAGGAATAATCCCAGTGTAGCAACTGGGGACTTGTGCACATCCCAAATTCCCATGTGCAGCAACACCCCCCCATTATCCCAAAACCACCCCCCAGCTCTGCTTTTAACTCACTGCAATAATTTCTACTGTGTTTTCAATTGCAAGTGGAGTGAAAAGAAGAAGCCCAGAGTTCCTGTGCCTGACAATTCCCATCCTGGGAATGCTCAGCCCTCAGAGCACCCTCTGGGCTGTTGGAATTCCAGGATTACTGACACAGACCTGGCATTATGGCATTGGGAAAATCCTTGTGAGAATATCTACAAGGTAGGGAAGGCTGAGAGAATCAGGTTCCTGCTCCTGGTCAGCTCCTCAGCAAAGTCTCAGCCAGGTTTTCTGGCACCTCTGGGAGCCCTTGAGCCACGAGGGAACAACAGTGACACAAAGGAAGAGTTAAAACAGGAACAAGGTAATAACCCTGTGCTGGAAATTGAGTTTCTCTCCTTCCTGACATGGAAATTTGCAGAATAAGCAGGTCCAGGCCCCTCCATTTCACACATATCGAAGTTGTCACATCATCCAGAATCAGGGAACAAAAGGGAAAACCCCAAGGAATGCTGCTCCATCAATTATTTCTTGTCAATAATTAACCTCATGATTGACTTTGGGTAACTTGGTATAAAAACAGCCACATGGCTGCTCATCCCAAACCATTTTGCCAACTGTAATTCCAATTTCAGCACTGACAGGAACTGTGGCCTCGCTTTCTAATGAGAAGATTCCCTGGGCAACCCAAAACCCCTGTAATTTGTGCTTAAAATATGAGGTTTAAAGACTGTGGGACATCTGGCAGGATGGATTTTTTATCACCAGAGGTTCTCACCCTGACTGACCTCCTCTAATGGCCCAGCTCGAGGGCAGGGTAAGACCAGGAGATGCTTTATGGAGGAACAAATAGATGCCTTTTTTAGTATCATTTCAAGAAATGGCTCTTCCCTCATTCCTCCAGGGTATTTTTCAGTTCTCTGCTTCTTTATGCTGCAGATGGATGAGCTGGAAGATTTCTGTCCATTAGGATTTCCAGCCTCTTGGGCTTCTCTTGAGTTCTTGGGATGTTGCTCAGCAAAATGCACTTCACAGGAGTGCCAGGCCAGGAGCAGCAGTGAGAGCAGCTCCCACTCACAGGGAAGTGTCATTTCTGATCCAAACCCACTTCCACACGTGCTCATCCAAAGGAATATTTGAAGGGAGACCTCCCTGGGCTCTGCAGCTTCCCCAGGAGGGGCTGGCACTGAGCTCTGCCCTGTGGGGACAGGGACAGCACCCAGGGAATGGCTGGAGCTTTGGCAGGGCAGGCTCAGGGGGCATCTCAGCCAAAGGTTCTTCTTCCCCCAGAGGGTGGTGGGCACTGCCCAGGCTGCCCAGGGCAGTGGGCACGGCCCCAAGGCTGCCAGAGCTGCAGGAGGGGTTGGATGATGCTCTGGGGCACAGGGGGTGACTCTTGGGGCTGGTCCTGGGCAGGGCTGAGGGTTGGGCTGGGTGGTCCTTGGGGGTCCCTTCCAGCTCAGGATGTTCTGGGATTCTGATTCTATTCCAGATCCCACCCTTGTTTGCCTAACACAAGACACTGCAACATTCCACCAGGAATGGGGTTATCAGCTTTGAACACCCAAGCCTGAATCTTGTTTTAAACCCTGAATTTACACACTGCCAATACAATGACCTTCCCTTCATTATACATGCTAAGCCTTGCACATTCCTCCTGGGATCCTGAGAAGACAGCCCATCTTTCTGGGGTTTAAGGGAACAAGCCTTGGGAGCGAGATTTCCTTCCCAAACAGCTGGGGCACCACTCAACCAAGAGGAAGAACAACAGATCAAACAAAGCAGATTAACCAGCTACACAAACACTGATCTGTTTAAGAGACAAAAACCTGGTTACAGTCAAAACAACCTCCCAGTTCCCTTTCCCAGACAAAGAAAACAATTTGCATTTTGGAAGTATCTCGTCTGACAGAGGCAGAGAGGGAGGGGAAGCTGGAATGGAGCCCGTGCCAAGCAGAAACTGGTCCCAGTAAGCCAAGTGCAGCAGCAAACATGCAAGCTGGAGAGGCACAAGGAAATCCTGATAAGATCAACTGCTCAGAAGCACTTTTTGCCTTGCCTTCCTATTCCACTGGTAAGAAGAGAGAGCCATGGAAAGGTATTTGTTTCTAGGTAAAATCATCTCTGTAAAACTCCCCCCTTGGGGATTTCAGCATCTCTTACAAATTCTGATCTTATCAAGATTTATTTTAAACTGCAAATGCAAAAGCATCCCTAGTCCAGGGCTCAGATTTGGCAGGAAACCTGAGAGGTGCCATTAGGGCTACAAACTCCTCATTTCCAGGGGCACAACCCCAAAGCAGCCAGGCCTAAACCAAGCACAAAGCAGCCAAACACGGTGTCACTTAAACACAGCACACGATGCGATGCCCCAGAAGAAACAAATCACCCCAGACACAAATAAAACCAAAGCACCACCCTCTAAAGACAGATTTTGACACCTGAGGACTCAGCTGAAGCGTTGCTACACAATAATTCAGACTGGGGATAAATTAATAACAGGCTTAACTGCATGGTGGGTATCAGTGGCCCAAAGGATTTGTTTGTCTCGGTTTGTATCAATTTGTTTGCTTGTATTTTTATAAAGACCCTGATGTTTTGGACCAGGATCTATTCTATGAGCCAGCTGCCCTGTGCTGTCACAGTGGGGGTTGTTTTCATGGAGAATATTCCATTATTCCCATCCCAAACCGTACTCTTACCCTGCAGGAAACTTAAGGAGTGCTCAAATCATGTCATCTGCCAGCTGTTGAAAGGTATTTTCTATAAATGAACAAACCCATGAAGGTACAGACAGCACCCAGTGACTCCCTACAGAAATCCCAGGTGCTCACAACTTCCCAACCCCACTCTTTGCAGCGTGGCAATGGAATTGGGAAGGCTGTTATTAGGTTATCCCCAAACAAGGACCCACAGAGAAGCTCAGAGTGACCATCTAGGGATGCACGAGGAGATGATGTTGGATTTGGAGCAAACCACACTCACCAGAGAGCGCTCCCAGACCAAGTGGTGCTCAAGGTCACAGCTGGCAAAGCACTTGGGGAGAAAGTGTTATAAAGCAGAAAACAAGAGAGCCTTATTTGACAATACCTGCCATGGCCTCACAGAACTGCTCTGCCTTAAAGACACGAGTTAAAGAGGTTTAGAAGCTGTTCCACACACCCTGGCACGGCAAAGGATGGACAGCACCTATTTTTTAATTGCCATTGATCTGTTCACGACATCCCACCCAGCCCAGTCAGACAACAGAAGGATAAAAGAGAGTTGGACCAAAATTAAAAGCAATGCTAGAAAATCCACAGTGTGCCAGAAGCTCCAGAAGATTGAATTCAGCCCTGAGCAAGAACCCAGGATGTTGCACAACACCCAGCAACCACCTCCCATCGCTCCCAGTGACTGGGCAACAGGAACCAACAGCAAAATCGAGACTTGAATTATCAAAATAAAGTTGTTGGGCAAAATGATTCATCACCCCACCCACCCTGGCCCCCTTCCCATCCCCTCTATGGGGGGTGAGTGGCTTCTTAGTCCAGATTCCCTATGCAGAGAACACACCAGTGGCACTGCCAGAGCTGCCTCTGGATAAGAGGGGAGCACATCAGGGATTCTGGCTGGCCTCAGTTTTGTGCTGCTGCTTTTCACTTCTCTCATTTCCTAAGGCAAGTTCCAGCCCTGCTCTGGTGCCAGGCTTGTGCCAGGCTTGTGCCAGGGAGCAGCAGCACATCTGCCTCCCTGTGACCTCTCGTGACAGCACAGAACGAGCCCAGTGGTTTATCCTGAATAAATAATCTCACATAATTATAAATGACTCCTGTTACAACCTCTAAACACAACCTGAGCTTCAAGCAGCCAAAACCCACCCAGAGGATCGTGTTGTCTCATTGAGCACACAAACAGTGGTTCATTGGCAACCCAAAAGGGGCATTTTTGTCCTCAGACAGAGGAATTGTGCAGGATGTGCATCACAACAACTCCCTGCCACTGATTTTTCCCACCACTCCCTCTGAAGAGGGGGAAGGTGTTAGTGTGACATCAAGCATTTGGTAGAGGGCTGAACCTTCTGAGCTCCTCCAGACAAAGCCTGTCCTAAACCAAGCAGGATTTAATCCTCATTTGAGTAATTATGGTCAGTTGGAAAGCTCAGAGCTGCAGCCCTGGGTGTCCCCTCTCCCAAATCCACACCCAAGAGGGTCCAGCAGACCCAACACCTGAAAAACCCCCAGCAATGACCCAAGGTCTGATGGCTCCTGGTTTGAGAAAGGAATACTGAGGGTTAGTCCAAGGAATTCATTAGCACAGCTTGTTAACACACAGCTTTTTTGGTTAATAAGCAGTGGAAAAGAAGGATGTGATTTGCAATAACATTTATTAATGCCAAATGTACATATTTACAAAGAAAAAGATCTGAGAAAAAAATACAAAACCGAAAAAGTGTTCCAAAAGAGAGCATTTTAGGTAAAAAAAGAAAGTGTTTTTAGTCCCCACAAACTGCTCCAACATGACCATGTCCCACTGACAGAGGATCCCAAAGGGCCCAAAGCAGGGCCAGCCCTTCCCTCTGGCCTCACAAACCACAACAGATGCAAAGAGGGACACAAAGGACCCAGCACTGGGAGGTTCTCCAGTGCCACCCACTACTAATGCAAACCAAAGCATTTCTGAATAAATAATCCCTTTTAGGAGGGCTGAATTTACCCAGAAAACTTCCTCCCTCGTCCTGTAGGTCAGAACAGGCACCATAAACACACAACCAGGAAAAAAGAAAACCCAATAAACCAGTGGGAGGATTCTCAGAGTGACAAATTAAAGACACTTTGCCTGTAACAACCAGGAGTTGGACTTGATGTTCCTTCCAACTCAGGACATCCCATGATTTTGTGAGAGCCCTCCCAGGAGCCCCATGGCAGGGAAACACAAGGAACCCCTGTGTGCTTCAGGTGGTGCTCAGAAGAGATGGAATCAGGGTCAGAAGACCCAGAAAGGGAATGTGGAGCCACCACCAATGTCCTGATGGAAAAGGCTGATGAGATCCCTCTCAGGAGCACCAAAGAGCTGAGTGACCACCCCACAAACCACTGGGAGAGCCTAAAGAAAACACCAGAACTGCTGCCAGAGTCCTCCTGGTGCACCAGAGCCACCACAATGGCCTGTTCTGCAGCAGGAAAACCAGGATTCCTCATGCCAGGGGGAGGAGGTTGCGAGCTGCAGACAATGCCAGGACCCTGGAAGGACCCAGGAAGGGACAACTCAGATGTCCATCCCAAAATCCCTCCTCTCAGTGCTGAATCCCACGTGGACATCAAGGGAAAAGGGCAGAACTGCAGCACCAGGGTGGAAGAGACACAGAATGTGCACAAACAGGAGAGAAAATGGGCAAAAGTGAGACCTTTCATGGACTGCCATGGACTGTCACTCCCTTTGCCTCACAAGAAAACAGGGAAAAAAGCAGACTGGGAATGACTGGGCAAGGGGCTGGAGCCCAGCAGGCACCTCCCTGTGGCACGGCATGGATGAGGTTTGTGTTCCTGGTAAGTTCTGTCAGCAGGGATCACACCCAGATGGGTGAAGAGGGAGAACTGGCCCCTAAACTGCCAGAGAAACAGAGAGCATTTGTTCAGTTTCTTTATACTCTGCAGTGATAGTTGGTATTTAAATCCCAAAAATGTCCCTGAGCGTTCTCAGAGTGTAAAGTTACCAAGGATTTTCACTGATGACAACCTCATGCCAAGGTTAAAAAAGAGGAAGAGATTGTTTGAATGAAAGAGTTACAGAATTGAGCTCAAACATTGCCCTGGGCAAAGGGGTTTGGACTTCAGGTCCTTTGGAACGGGGTGACAGAGCTACAGGAACCATGGCTTTGCCTCCAAGTCCTTGTTGTGGGACCAAAAAGACACAGCATTCCACCAAGGAATGGCTTTGGGAAGGGAGCACCTCTGGGTTTCAGCTGCTCCTCTCCTGGAAATATGGACAGAAAGTGGGCAGAGAGACACCCACCCAACTCCCACCCTTCCCTCCCCACGCCAGGCTGGGCAGATGAACCAGTCCTTGATTTTCATCCTGACTGTTCCAGTTTTGGGAAGGAGGTGCAGGCAGGGAATCCCAGCCAGGAGCTCCCCTGGCTTCTTCCATCCTGCACCTTCTGCACAGCACCCTCAGCATCCTTCCCACCTCTCCTCTCCAGGGCCCACCTTTGTCTTCCTCAGCTCCACCCCAACCTCCCTGGAGTTGAAGAACATTCCAAGGGATGCCCCAAGGATGCAGGGACACAGCCTGGCCACCAACCCTGTGACTCCTACACTCCCAAGAGCACTGGAGGAGGAAGACAGTCATGTTCAAGGCAGTGTATTGAAAAGGGAAGAGTCTTTTCCAATGGCAAACCAGCATCCTCCCAAAACAAAGTCCTAAAGGCACAAACTGGTGAACTCATCGGAGCAGGGTACAAGAGGAGTGGGAAAGATTCCCGTGGGATTAAAACAAAGGGTTTCACTACCAACCTAAGTTTCTGAGACAGCATTTAGAGCCTCAACCTGTACACTGAGAGCAAGAGGTAGCTCGAGGGGCCCATGGTCCCCCACAGACCCTCTGAGCAGACAGCACATGCCATGTTTGCCTTATTCCTGCAAGCTTATCTGCTTCCTAAATAACACTGTTCACACGGATACAGCTCTACAAAGGCTTATAAATACATGTATTTATAGATATTCACACATTTGAGTCCCTGTAAGAAAGGTCTGCTCCTTTCCCCTCCGTGCTGCTGGAGCAGCTGCCACCACTGGTGGCACTGGGGGCTGTCCCCAGAGTCCCTGTGTCCAGCAGGATTAGGGCTGGAAGGAGATGTGGGGGGCTCAGCTCGGCCCCATCTTCACTATTTACAGAAAAGAAACCCCTCCAGGTCCCACCTTCCCTCCAGCTCACAAAGCTCAGCCCAGCTGGGCTGGAGCCTGCCCAGGAAAGATCCTGGAGCCAGGAGAACTGGGATAAACACGAGCATCATCCACACATTTACACTGGAGGCAGCAAACAACGAGCAGCATGCAATGCTTGGGGTGAGGAACCAAAACCAAGCGAGGGTTTCACATTGAGAAGTGTGTCCTGATGTGGCCAAGCCAACCTGTCAACAGAGGGGATGTTGGGACAGGAGGTGACTCCAGCCCTGTGACCTCACAAGTCCATTAGTCCCACAAAAACGAAATAAAACGCAGCCCAAGAGCACCAAGACCGTGGGATTCCAAGAAATGATCAATCTGTGTGTGCAAGAAATATCTCCTTGCAAGGGGTTTTCTCCTGTGTTTTCTTGGACATGAGAATGGGGTGGAGAGGGAAGCTGGGAGGCTTTGCCAGAGGCTTCCCCCAGTGGGAAAAGGGAAGGTCCCTGTCCCTAAGTCATCACCAAGAGCAACAGTGAGAACCAGCACTTTGGATCCCAAATGCCAGTCTGGGTTCCCTAGAAGAGGAGTGGTTATGGATTAGATCCTGATGTTCCTCCCGGAGATTCAACCTCTTGTTGCCCGGGGAGGTTGTGGACTCTCCATCCCTGGAAGTGTCCAAGGAGGTTGGAGAGTGGAAGGTGGCCCTGCCCATGGCAGGGGGGTTGGAATGAGATGCTGTTTAAGGTCCCTTCCAACCCAACCCACTCCATGACTCTGTGATTCAGCAGGTTGCTGTAAAGGCCCTTTTGGACCAGTATCAAATGGTCTTCAGCTTTGGAACATCTTCCATGTCAAACAACAAGCTCTAAAGCAATTCTCCAGCAATTCCTGGGTGAAGTCTACAGGGGCTCTGCAAGCAGTGAGTCCTCCCATCATCTCCTCTCCCCACCTGCCCCCTCACAGGCACAGGGCTCCAAGAATTCCCTTCTGCACAGTAGGACACTCCAGAATGGCCCTGGCAATCCATGACCACTCCTGCCAGGTCCCCTCCCAGCCACACAAGGACACACAGCGTGGGGTTCACGTGACATTCGTGGGGTGCCCCTCCCCGGGGACAGCGAGCTACGCAGGTCAAACACCAGGCCAAGGAAGGTGCAGCAGAGGCCACGGCCAAGAAATTCAGCAGCTTTGGTCTTGAGGTGTCACCACGACCCCGTGGGCCACTCAGAGAAAGAGCAGCCACCAAACAGTCAGTGCCACGACCAGGAGAAAGGACATCACAAAGGGGATACGTGGAGAAGGGAAAATGCTAGAGTAGAGCTGACACTTTTTGAGTGCTTTCTGCTCCTCAGGAATGGCAATGGAAACCTTTGGAAGAGTTGCTTCACTTGCTGGCCGGGCAAAGGCTCTCTCAGGAGGGATCTGCTGCTTTTTTAGTTTCTCTTCATCCTGTACTAACAGAGGACGTTCCCGTGTCTGCTTTCGTGGTAGGAGATCAAGAAAGACAGAGAGAGATGAACAAAAATGACAGATGGAAAGTGCCCAAAGTGACACTTGGAGGTGTGCAAAGCATTAGGACAGCTCTTCTCAGCATGAACTCAGCTGCCCTGGGGAGCAGAGCTGCTGGTGGCCTGGGCCACACCAGCCTTGGAGCTACAGATCCATGTCCTCCCTGCAGAGCTCACCAACATCTGGATGGGGATGGGGGGGTTTGGTGCCTGCCCTCCCAGAAAAGCAGAAAAAAAAGCCCCTCCTGGAGTGTTTTGGGATTGGAATGGTTGAGAAACCAGGCTGGAGGCATTAGAAACAGGGGTGGTGCAGTACAAAAGGGGGTCTCTGACAGCTTCCTAAGGGAGCCTTAAAACCACGGAACAGCCACACTGCGATACAAAAGGCTTTTCCAAAGTTCTGACCAGAGTATCAAAACACTGATTGGTTTGAAAAGTCCACTGGAAGGAGTGAAAAATTGCTGTTCTTAGAAAGCCCAGGTGGGGAAGGGGCAGGGTGGCAGTAGGAGCAGTGCAGACTCCTGGAAGTTTGCTCCGTGTTTCAGCTCTTTCCTTTCTGGAGTCTGAAGGATGTTAAAAACCCCAGCACGAGGAAACCAGCACACAGGACCATGCAGAGGCTCCAGCACTGAAAAGCCTGGGGGAATGTTGCTGGGCAGAAACTCTCCAAGCCTTTCATTTGCCAGCCCTGGGCAAACCCAAGTGTCCTTAGGAGAGGAAAAACTTGGCTCGGAGCTCCCTGAGCTGAGCCAACCTCCTCTGGTCAGGGCGGTACTTTGGGACTGGCTCTTTGCACACCCCTAAGTGGTGAGAATTGGGGAGAAAGTAGCTGGGAGACTGGGCAGCAAAAGAAAAGGGAAGATGCAAGAGTAACATGATTGTTAAAACAACAACAACAACGGAAAAAGAAACGAACGGAAAGAAAAGACAACATAAAAAGAACAGGGAACAGTTAAACTTTCAGAATTGCTTTTCTCTCCGAGTTCACCGTCACATCGTTCATGCAGCTCTCTCGACCCAGCCATGCACCAAAAGAAGCCAAAACTGAAAGCTGCAAAAGCTGCAGCAGTGCCAAAGTCCTCTGGGGGTGAGTTATGGAACTACTCCAGGGAGCCAAAAGAAAAGGTGTTCTCCAGCAGCTGCTGGGGAGTTTTTGCTCGGTGCCATTGCAATAGCAGGTCTGGTTCAAAGCACAGATCAGAGCAGCAGCTTTACCTCAAGCCCACCAACCTGTCTCTCAGAAGGTAGGACAGTGACTTTCTTGACCTGGACACACAAAGCGTGTTAAGGTTCAGTTGGCTCGTAATAAAACACAGAGGAACAGCAGAAAAGCAGCCCCTGGCACAAAATCCTTTGGCCACTGTGGTGGGGTGAGGGTTCCACTTTGCATTGTGAATTATCATCCTTAATTACCATCATGGTCTACCATCCTTGAATTACCATTATGGTCTACCATCCTTGAATTGCCACCATCATTTACCATCCTTGATTTACCATCCTTGATTTAACTTCATGATTTACCAACTTTGATTTACCATCCTTGATTTACCTTCATGATTTACCATCCTTGATTTACCTTCATGATTCACCAACCTTGATTTACCTTCAAGATTCACCAGCCTTCAACACGTGCAGGTGAAGGAAAACACCCTCCCTGGTCAGAGCCTGGTGAAGATGCATTTCTGGAAGTTCCCAGAGTGTGTCCACCACCATCTCAGAGCAAGATCACTTCAGAGGGGATCAGATGAAGAGGGAATTTCCAGAAATGCAAATCCAGGGACAGCAGTGTTTGCAATGTTGAAGACCCACTGCGGTATCAGGTGGGACAAGCCCACACCATCCATTATTATGACCAGCAGCCCCCCAACACCTCACAGTGGGGTCACCTTGTCAGAAATCCTTCATCATAACCAAGAATATCATTCCTGACCTGCAGTTGTGGAGCTTGAGAGCCCCTGCTCTGTCCCTCAACACCCCAAACCCCACATGGCCCCATGGGCAGAGCTCTGCTGCCCAAATTCCTGTGGAATTTCCACCAAGGCTCAGGAGCCACAGAGCAAAGCCCAGCCAGGGTAACCCCAGGGAGAGGCTTCCCAGGGAAGCTGTGGCTGCCCCTGGATCCCTGGAAGTGTCCAAGGCCAGGCTGGAAGGGGCTTGGAGCAACCTGGGCTGGTGGGAGGGGTGGATTGAGATGGGCTTTAAGTCCCTTCCAACCTAAACTATCCCATGATTCTGTAACAACCCACCCTGCTAAGCTGAATTTGGGGATCTCATTTTTCTAGCAGGGAGTGCCCCCTGAAGCTGCCCTGGATCTTCTCTGTTCTGGAGCCTGTAGGAAACTTGGTGTTAAACCCCTTGTGGGTGTTCCAGTGCTCCCTCCACTGCAGGATTATTTCCTCATTAATAAGCAGCTCCCTTGGAATGGTTTGAGAATTAAACACAAGTTTATCTGCAGGGCTGTGGGTAGGAAGGGGAGAAGCTGGGCTTAAACCACAGCCAGGGTTGCAATTTTTCTGGTGTAATAAAAAATTGCATTTCTTACTGAGCAATCAGAGACTGATTAGCATGGGTGCTAATTACAGTTCTACTCACAGGCTCCAAATCTGAGTTAGGCACCACCAATAGCACAGAGAGAAAGTGTCTCTTAGCCAAGAAGAAACCAGTTGGTGACAGATCTCTGCTGCTCCAACTGGGTTTCTTTGGAAAATTACCTTTTTAAGGAACTCAGCAGAGATAACTGAGTGTATGTGGCTACTAAGGAGGAGGAAGGTTCCCATCATGTCTGACCAGCCCTGCTGTAGCCACCTGAGGAGTCTTCCTGAAGCCTCCACAGCAGATCAGCACCTGGAGTTCCTAATGCAAGTCTGAACCCAAGAATAAACTGGAGAACAAAGTGATTTTGGAAACAATGATCCCATCTCAGTGCTTCTGCACTGGCTTGAAATATCAACTCTGAAGTAAGAATTCTCTCCAATTTAGGACTTTGGGTGGGGTTTTCCCAACATTTTGAGGAGATCTAACCCTCAGATCAACCCTGAGTTCTCTCTAAGCTCACATGGACAGCAACCCCAGGAAAAGCAGCACCAAAGCCAGGTGAGGAATCTCTCCATCCTCTCCTACCCAACTGGACGACACCAAAGCTTCACTTCTCTCACGTGCCAAAAATCCCCCAAACTCCACACAGCTAAGAGGGGGTTAAGGGTGAATCCTGCCCTTGGCACCCCCCCATGGCACCCCCAGGTACTCACCCCATCTGCCCCCGTGGGGATCTGCCCGTTGAGGCTGCGGAAAGGGGAGTGGGTGGACAGACGTTTGTCCCACTCGCTCGGCCGCGGCTCCGGCACCGACTCCATGAAGTTCTTCTTCAGCTCGCTGATGTTGGCGTGGTGCTTCTTGATCTCCTCCTGGGGCTTGTCTAGATCCTACCAGCAAAAGGACAGGATGAGCAGAGGGGCTGTGGGGAGGAGCTGGGAGTGCCAAGGGCTGTGCTTAGCAAAGCTGAGCTCAGAGCGTGGGGCTCTCACTGCAAACACACCAAACACGCCCAGGGAGCCTCCTCTCCTCTCTTCTCTCCTCTCTCTTCTCTCCTTTCTCCTCTCCCTTCTCTCCTCTCTCTCCTCTCCTCTCTCCCTCTCTCCTCTCCTCCTCTCTCCTCTCCTCCTCTCTTCTCTCTCCTCTCCTCTCTTCTCTCCTCTCTCCTCTCTTCTCTCCTCCTGGATTTCTTAGGAGAAACTCCTCCACGAGGGTCTCCTCCTCCAGCCACTCCAAACCAGTGACCTGGAACCTCAAGGATTCCCCCCATATGGGCTATTTTTTAAGTCTGGGCTGGGTTTGCTTTCTTTTTCCTCTACGAGCCTGAATATTCCCAGGTATCAACACAATTCATGTTTTCCCAATTTTGTTTTTTTTGTATTTCTCTTTTATCCTCCCAGGAATTATCTCTGCTCCCATTACCATTTGTTATCCCTTGCTTCTCATCTCATCCCTCCAGCAAATACCAGAGGAGGTTTTAGATTTCTGAAATGAAGATGAGATGACTTTATTTTTTTTTTCTTAAATCAAACTGAGAATTTATTTTATGCTGGATCAATCAAGAAACTCCTGTTAAAATTTCTCATCTGGAAAAGGCCAGGTTTCTACTCTGTGATGCCATTAGGGACTTCAAGGCAAGTCAAGTTGTTCAAGATAAGTTTTTTCTTTGCAAGCAAACCAGAGTTTGTAGAAAACAAAGCTTTTGCATAAAATAGGCATAAGCCAAACAACACCTTTTCTGGACAGGGCCAAAAAGCAGCAAGAAAGGGGGAAATGAAGCTCAGTAAAAGCATCACTGGGAAATTGCACTATTTTTGTGCTTCCAGCTGTTACTCAGCCCAGGGATTTTAGGAAACCCATCCCCCTAAAGGAGGGACCCTCCCAAAAATCTGCCTCCCTGCAGCTCACCCAGGACACAGCTGAACCCCAAATGCCTCTTGAACAACATTTACTCTTTTTGGCAAGTTCTTGGGGGGGGAAAAGGCAAGTTCTGGCATCCATCCTGGATGAGATTAGAAGGCTGGGTAGGAAAAAGTCAGAACTGAATGTGCTGAGCACTCTGGGGTCAATCCCTGCCTGGCTCCAGGAACCCAAGGGATGCTCCTGGCTCAGAGAAGAGAGAAGGACCACCCTGGCTCTTCCAGCCCTGAGCAGGAGCAGGGCCTGGCAGGGCTGGACAGGACCCAAAGCCACAAGGAGCTCCGTGGAGCTGGGTCTGGGAAGCACCTTGAGGGACCAGCTCGCTCAGTGTCACCTCCTTTTCCTCCTGTTCTGCCCTTTCTCCAAGAACCTGGTGCAGGAGGAGAGTTCCAAAGCTTCCAAGAAAACCAACAGGCAGCTCCAGGAGGGTGAGGTCTGCTGGGGAAGTGTCTGCTCTGCCAAGGGTTAAAAACCCAAGGGTATGAAGGGAGGGTTGAGCCCTGTGCTAGGGGAGGGCTGGAGCACCTGCAACAGAACCAGGGAGGGGAAGGGCTGGGGGCTGCACTGACAGGAAAAAGGGGTTTGGAAGCAATGCCAAAGCTCTCTTTGAGGCTGGGGAGGTGGAGCTGTTGGAGTTGGGTGGAAGAAGGTGATGGGCAGAGTCTTCAGAGCTCCAGCAGTGGCCCATGGTGTGCCCCCCCTTCGCTCGTGGCTCAAAGCTCTACGTTGTAAGCAGGTTAAAAAAAGGAGTAAAATTAAAAATAAACTCCCCTCCCCCAAAAAAAAGCTGCAAAACTTTGAAAATGTCCATTAGGAGAAGGCAGTTGGTTCACTCCACTTTTTCAAGAGATGCCAAAAGGCAAACCCTACGAGCTGCTGGGGCTGCAAGTTCGAGTAGAAACACGTGACACAGGACCAGAGTATCAGAAGCCACAAAACATCTCCCAGAACACAGTGGATTAAAAAATTAAAATATATGATTGGCATGGTCTGCTCTGAGACCGTGCTTGGGTGAAACCAAATGGAAAGGGCTCCCAAACCCCAAGGGAAGAGCTGGAATGTGGAGGGATGAGGCACTGAACCCCTGGGTCAGATCCATGGGGACCTGGATGGGACCTGGGGGTGCTGAGGTGCTGCAAGGCAAGGAAGGGCTGGGAGCAGGATGGAAACATCCCTGGAGAACCCAAAAGGATCCCTCCTGCCTGAAGCAACAGGGGCATTGTGGTGGCCTGAATGCCCAGGGGTGGAAATTTCACAGAATCCCACAATGGTTTGGGTTGGAAGGGACCTTAAAGCTCATCTAGATGGGCAGGGACACCTTCCACCAGCCCAGGGTGCTCCAACCTGCCCTTGGACACTCCCAGGGATGGAGCAGTCACAGCTTCTCTGCCCAACCTGTTCCAATTTCACCTGCAGCTTATCTTCAATTTTGTGTTTTCATAGGTTGGCTTTTCCCCTCCAAGAGAACAATTTGTTGCTGCAATGAAAAACTGGTGGGTGATGCAATCCCTGCCCTGGGAGCACCCAGCGGGTCCCAGAGCAGACGTGGGCACTGCCAATCATGTATTTTGGGTGGGGATGAGAGAATGGAAGTCAGAAGAGGTAGAAGGAAGAATGGCTGCACACCATCATGTTTACTGTCAGCATGCAAAAGCATAATCAAAAAAAGAATCAAACCAAACCAAAAGGTCTCTCATGCAAGAGCATGCAAAATAAAGGCAGCAGCAGAGGAGGAAGAAGTTCAGCGCAGATGCAGAAGGTTTAGGCAAATGCAACTCAAAAAAAGCTTCAAGTTCATACAAACCTCCAACATTAAATTGCTATGCCTGATATAAATGTTTTCACCATCTAGCCTCTTTGATCTCTTCTGTGAAAATGAAAGGAAAGGGGGAAACAAAACAAAACAACAAAAAAAACAAAAAAGCAGAAAAAATTAAAACGTTGGTCTGGCGGGATCGAGGAATCGGCAAATTAAAAAAGGGAGAACTCAAGGTGGGGAGTGCAGCTCTGAGGCAGCGTGGGGGGGAATTCCCACCAGGAATGGGGGGCTGGCTCATGGACAATGGGGGATGGAATGAGGCCTTTAAAGAGACAGCTCCCAGGGGCCTCAGCCACAATGAGACACTCACTGGTTTTCCAGGGAAAGCTCACAGGGCTCACCAAGTCAAATTCCCAAGGGATGCAGCCCCAGCCCAGAGAGAGGCTCTTCCACCACCTGGGGTCACCTTTACAAGGTCCCAGGGGACACAGGGACTGTGCCTTAACCACCTTTCCCCTCTTGGATGAGTCCCTGTTCCTGCATTAACACCAAAAATAACATTCTCCTCACGTTTGTTTTGCATTTCCCTCAATGCAAACTGCAAGGTTTTATCTGGTCTCTCACTAAATTCGTTACAGAGAAGATAAATTTCACAAATCGAGCCAAGTGTGCTCCTTTGGAACACTCCACATGCATAATTTTAGCAATCAGGCTGTCTAGGGGGCCAAAAAAAACTACTCATTTTCCAATCAGGTATTTGGTACTTAAGGAAAACCAACATCCCAACCCAAAGCACGGGAAGAAATTGGAGCGCTGTCTTTTTAAACAGGGGACAGATGCATGAATGACATGGCAAATTGGGCTGGGGAAAGGGTAAAAGGGCTAACCTTCCTCATTCTTATCAGCTCTTCCTCTTTTTCTGCAGGCTGCTGCTGTGGGGCAGTGATAAAAAACAAACAAACAAAAAAAAAAAGAGTTGTTGGTTCATTTAACTACGTTGAACCTTAAAAAAAAAAACACAACCAAAAAAACTGTGAGCGACCTAAACTGAACGATGGACACAAACCTGGGGCTGGGCACCATTCGTGCTGGGGGCTGTGACCTCAATGTGTGTTTTCCTCACCTACATTTAAGAAATAAACCGGTAAAAACATTTCTGGTTAGTAGATTTTTGTTTCCAGAAACCCTTGAGTTTCCAAACAAGGCTGCATGAGGTTGGTTTTGGGGGGGGACATGCAAAAACCACCATGCAGCCCTGGGTTAATGGCACGGCAGCTCCCGGCGCTCGGTTAGTCAAACAGCAGGGAAAT
The DNA here is from genome assembly GCA_013396655.1 of Campylorhamphus procurvoides. NCBI lineage: Eukaryota > Metazoa > Chordata > Aves > Passeriformes > Dendrocolaptidae > Campylorhamphus > Campylorhamphus procurvoides. The sequence continues at coordinate 353,811 of WBMV01007113.1, read as the reverse complement.
CATGGAAATCATTCCTCCAGAATCCAGAATTATTGGGACTGGAAACCAGGGCTCTCCAGGGCTCCTGAAGAAGGGCTTCCCACTTGCATTAGCTCAGCCAGGCAGTGTTTTCAGGTGTCATTTGCAGCTGCATCTCCCAGTGAAACCCCAACCAAGCAACATGCTCAAATTAACACAGACCTTCTCAAAAACAGAAATCATTGGTTATATGCACAGGTATCGTGTTGGCAGAGGCAGTGAGAGCAGGCTGAGCTACAAACCCAAGCCTGACATCACTAATTAACTTCTTTCCTGTCCCTAAGTAGAGAGCCAAGATTGTCTTAACACTCTCAGGGAGGTATTTGAGGGAAATTTGAGTGCCAAGTACTCTGAAGGCAAAAGCATCAGCGGGTGTTAAAAGAAGTGATGCAGCCACGTTGGAGCAACGGGGTAAATTTGGCACCTTCAAATCCACAATTTCCTCCCACATCTATATTTAAAGGGGGAAAAAAAAGATCCAATGTTTAAGCATTGAAGAAAAAAACTTGAAATAAGTGAGGTGGGATGAGTAAAATTTCCTCATCCTCAGTGTAACCAGGGAGGAGGAGCAGCTGGGGGGGAACTCTGTGCTCCAATTCCCACCCCACAGTGCCAGCCTGAGCATCCCTTCAGCATTTTCAACTAAAAATTCCTCCTCATACAGGCCATGGAATTTTTTTGAAGCAACTGTCCTTTCTTTCCCTCCATCTCCCAACCTTAATTAACAGTGATTTCCCCTAGAGGTGTCACACAAGACCCGCTGTGTGATGTCAGAGGAAAAGGTGGCTGCAGAAATGCTGAGAACAGCTAAATTTGGGAGCAATGTGACCATTGTGTCTCAAGGCAAACACCTCTGCAAGGCTGGAGTCAATCAGATCTGCAGAACATCAAGGACACTGTAACAATCAACATCCATTTGGCACCTTATTCTGCCTTATTAGAACAACACACACATCTCAACCCCAGACATTTGTAGAAAGACCAAATAATGCTGAATTAAAGCAACAAACCCCCCCAAAGTCTCACCAGTGCCATTCTCAACTAAGTTTTAGTCCAGTTTGCAGCACTGCCAGCAGCTCTCCCAGCCAAAGCCTATCAATGTGACAAACATTGTGGTGCTGGGCTGCAGCCAGATCCCTATCTCTGCTTTCACTGGAATTGCCTCCTGGTACCAGGAATTGGGCTGAGCCCTGAGCTCCAACTCTTGGCAGGGCTTTCAACCACCTCAAGGCTGCCCTGCCTTTCAACCACCAGAACTTGGAGTGTCTCCTTCTCCCCCAAGGAATGGCAGGGTTGGGATTTCCCTGGCACCCAGGGATGGGTCTGCTCCCACCTGAAACCTGGGAGAGGGATAAACCCCTCACCCCCCAGGAGGGGAAGGGGGACAGGGCTGCTCTTTGGGGTGGCTCCCAGAGTGACACTCCTGCTCTTCCCAAGAGCCTCCAATCTGACCTACCTTGGCTGCATCAGCTGGCTCTGCCTTGGCTTTCTCTGGTGGGAATTCCTCCCGCCTCACATCGGGTTTGGCTGCTTCCTTCCCAATTTTGGATGTGTCCTTCAGGTCAGGCTTGGCTGGGGCTGGCTCTGCAGGGTGGCTCTGGGCGATGGCCGGGGCCGAGGTGGGTCGGGGGCTCCTCTCCGGGGTTATCACGGCCACTGCTGAGGAGGGGGACACACAGGGACAAGGGTCAGAGCAGGTCACGTTCCAAAGCTCTAGGCAAAGCCTTTCCAAATTATAGTGCTGTCATTTAGAAAGAAAAGGAGGAGGAGGAATAAAAAAAAAGGGGCAAAGAAGTAAAGATGTTGAGCGAAGCAGCTCGTGCGTTTAGTACGGGAGAGTTGAGATTATTTCCCTTATGGTTTAAATCAAATCAAAGCAAACCCCACACCAGATGGTTGAACAAAAAGCAAGCTTGCACTCTGCAGAGAAGCCACACCAGAGAGGCAAATCTGAATTGGACATCATGTCGTGGATTTCTGGGTCCTCCACACACGCCTGACACCGACTCTGCTCCGGTGCCACCAAACACCGACACAGCTGGGGAGTCCTGGGCTCGTGGGCACCTCCCAGCCAGAAACAGATGGGTTTTGGAAGGCAAACACAGGCTTTCCCCCCTCCCCAACCTTTCAGGCAACTCAAATGAATAAGATGATGGACAGGAAACATTCTAGAGAACTTCAGAGCAGCTTCCAGGTGGGTTTCAAAGCAGGCCAGGCTGGGTGTCCAACTGGGTATCGTGGTGGGAGATACCCAGCAGCTCCAGGCCAGTGACAGTGCAGGAATGAACAGCATGCTGCCCAAAAATCACCTTTCCAGAGGATGACAGTCTTGAACACAAGCATTAGGTTCACACAAAATCAGCTGCCTACCCCTTTCCTTCAATTCCTGAGTTCCCAGGCAGTTCCTGATCCCTGAAAAGCTCAACTCCAACGAAATATTCAACTGTGGGACAAAGCCAGCCCCAATTAATTCCCTGTGTGAACCTCTAGATACAACCAGCTATTTGCTTCTCCTGATGTTGGGTTTTATGGGTCTTCCACTAAAACTAGACCCCAAAAAATACCTTTGACGTGGTCTCACATCCCCCAAGTGCCAGTTGGCAGCAGGGTGTGTAACCCATCCCAGCCATGACCATCCAGCCACCCCATCAGACACTAAAAACTTGGCTGTTAAAAAAGAAATGGTCATTTCCAGCAACTCCTTAGGAAGAAATCCTGTTTCACTGAAAAGGGAACTGCATCTCATCTGTGTGTGAAGAAAACACAGAGAGAATAAACCATCCACGTGGCCAAAACCAACTTGATTTTCCAGAGACTGGAATTCCACTCTCAGGACAAACTCCTGGGCACCACATTTTGCTGTAACCCACCCCAAACCCCAGAGCACCACCATGGGCTCCATCCTCTCCCTGCTCCTTTCTGTACCCCAGGCAGGGTGTTATCCTGGCAGGAGGACACCCAGTGCCATGTCCTGGGGGATCTGTGCCATGTCCTGGGGGATTTGAGCCATGTCCTGGGGGATTTGTGCCATGGGAGCCGTGCCAGCCGCTGGGAAGGGTGACAGAGGTGGGATGGCAGGGGCAGTGGGGATGAGGAGGGTGCTGGGAGTGCAAAGCTGGCATCACCGTGGTACCTGGCTCCTTCGGGACCGCCTCTAGGCCTCTCACCACCAGCAATTTCTCTTCCTCCTCCTCCTCCTCCTCTTCAATTGGGCTTATCTCAATACTGCCAAGATCAGGTTTGGCTAAAAAAGTTATGGATGTGTTAAAATGCCACCTCAAGGATGAAGCAGCAAAGGAGATGCTGCCAGCAGTAAATCTGCACAGCCACCTCTCCTGCTCCTCTCCCAGAGCATCAGGACAGGCAGGAAATGCCATAACAGATGCCAGGCTTTTCCTCTGCCATCCCACAGTGAGTTCTGGGCTGCCCAGAACTCTATTTTAATCAGTTTTCCTGATTTAGGCTATTTTGACTCCTGATTTAAACACAGTAAAAAAGGCAATGCCCCAAAATGCAGGGTATAAAATGCAGGTTGGAACTGGATGATCTTTAAGGTCCTTTGGTGGATTCCAGGATTCTGTGACTGATCACCATCACCCCACTGACAATCCCTGCTGGGAACAGGAGAGTCAGGAGGAGGGAAAGGGCAGGAGGTGGATCAGAAGGGGCAGCTGCACCTGCCTGTGCTCAGGTGTGACACTGGCTGATGACCACTCTGCTGCCACCCATCCCATGGAATTTCCTCCAGGGTTTTCCAAATTAATCAGGGAAACATGTGAAGTTCTCAATTACCTCCCTCCACAGCTTCAGCCTCCTCTTTCTGCAACAACTAATGAGCCCTATTTTAATTCTGATTAACGTGGACCTGACTGCAGCAGTTGCTCTGCCACCCTTCCCCAACTAGGCAAGCAGCAGCTCCCTAGTGAAGAAACAAAGTGGAATGTGGGTGACCTCCAGCAGTCCTGGACCTCATAACCTGATTTTCTGGCCCTGCACATTCCTACATCTCAGGAGAATAACCTTGCAGGAAGGGACAGCGAGGGGGGAGTGTGAAGAGGCCACTGCACACTCCTTTCCACACACCCAGGGCACACCTGGGAAGCAGCACACAGCAAAGCCAGGGGGATTTTAGTGCCAACAAACACCACCACAACCAGAGCCCCCTGTGCCCTCCAGCACTGCCCCCCTGCCACTGCAGCAGTGTCCCCTGCAGAGGGACAGCACACGGGGACAGCCACCCAGCACCACTGTGGCTGTACCTGGGTGTGGCTGCGCCGGCTCCGGGAGCTTGGGCTTGGCAGCAGGAACCTGAACCACCTCTACCTTCTCCTCCTCCTCCTCTTCCTCCTCTGCAATGGGTCTCATTTCAAAAGTTTCAAGAGTGGGTTTGGCTAGAAAGAGGTTTTGCAGGTGTTAGTGGGGGGTGGGGACCTGCAGGGACATCCCCAGAGAGAGGGGATTCCTCTCCCAGCTGAGGAAAGCAGGGAGGTTGGCAAACCAGGCAGCTCAGCAGTCATTTTCCACCCTGGAATTGTGCCTCAGACTTCCCATGCTGCCAATCCCAGCAGGATACTGGATAAGAGGGGAGAAGACCAGCAGAAATAAGCTGTGCAGGTTCCTTGCCCAGACAGGGACACACATGGAACAAGGACAGGCTGTGCCTGCAGAGTCTGGAGGGATCCAGGTGCTGGCTGGTAAAATCCAGGCAAAACACATCCAGGTCAAAACCTACCTAAAAACGAGCAGCTTTAATTAAAAGGACTTGAGTGATCCACTTCAAATCTACCCTGGTGCCTGAAACTCCCCACAGCATCAGGCTCTTCCCACCAGGCAATGTTGACTAAGGAGGATCAAGGCCTGACCACAGTGGGGGCAAGTCTGACACACTTCCTTGATCTAAATCCTAAAAAAATCGTGGTGCAGACAAAAGCAGGGTAAAAAACCCAGGTGGAAGGAGGGAAGCAGAGCAGTACCCACAGGATTTGCATAGCAATTATTCCCAGCCCTAACACACCACAGGTGGTCACCACCCGAGGGATGAAGACTGCAAATGTTTGACAACACGGTGCTGTGAAACACTTATTAGTATTCAAATGTGCTGCTGTACCTACACCCTCCTAAGGACATTAATATTTATTAATGGTACCTCTCTCAGAGAAACACAAGCTCCACAGACTAAACCAGGTGGCATTTCTCAAACCCTGATAAAAGATTCCAGAACAGGCTTTAAAAATGGCAAGCAGGTGCCAGGATGAAGAATTTCAGCAGCTTCACAAGGAGTTTCAAGATCAAACTTGGAAGTTTACTAATCCACACAGACAAAACTACCCAAATTTCAGGAGAGTTCTCAAGTGCCTGCACATCCCAAACTTTTCTGCACCCCTTCAAAGCAATTCCAGTCTAACAAGGGGCAAAGACGGAAATGTAAGGAGTGTCCCAGAACTGGGCTGTGCCTCCTCTCCCTGCAGAATTCTTCTTGCAAAGAAATGAGAAAGGAAAGCCCCCAGCTTTGGGGAAACGTGGAATTGCCAGGAACAAGCACGGAGAGGACAGGAAAGGCACTGCAGAGAGTTGGAGCCACCACCACAGCTATACCTGGCTTCTCTGGGATCTGATCCACGGGTTTGGGCTCAGGAACCTCAACCACCACCACCTCCTTGTGCTTCTCCTCCTCTACGGTCCTGAACTCAACCTTTGGAGTCGCATGTTTAGCTGAGGAAACGGGGCACACGTTAAGGACAGGGCACAGGGCACATCCCTGGCCCTGCCAGCCAGGGCTGGCACTGCAGCTGGCATTTCTCTGCCCATCTGGGGTCACAGTGGCACGGCCAAGGGGGAATCAACAGGCCTGGTCCACTTGGGTGTTGTGCCTGGGGAACTCTGCACCCCCAGGATGTTGGCAAACTGGAGTTTGGCAGGCAAAGCAGCCCTTCCCTCTGGTTCCAAGGCATGAAACACGGGCTTGGGATGTCACTGAGGCCAGGGGCAGGGACAGCCCCAGGGCAGGGACAGCCCAGGGGCAGGGACAGTGCTGGGACAACCCTGGTGCCACCTGGGCTGCAGCACAACCTCAGAGCTCAAGCAAAGTCCCTGCTCTATCAGGGACCTTTGGTGCCCAGGGATGCTCCTCTTTCCCTGGAATCCTCTCAGTGCCCAGGGATGCTCCTCTTTCCCTGGAATCCTCTCAGTGCACAGGGATGCTCCTGTTTCCCTGGAATCCTCTCACTGTACAGGGATGCTCCTCCTTCCCTGGAATCCTCTCAGTGTACAGGGATGCTCCTCTTTCCCTGGATCCTCTCAGTGCACAGGGATGCTCCTCTTTCCCTGGAATCCTCTCAGTGCACAAGGATGCTCCTCTTTCCCTGGATCCTCTCAGTGCCCAGGGATGCTCCTCTTTCCCTGGAACCCTCTCAGTGCACAGGGATGCTCCTCTTTCCATGCCCCATCTCCCCTAGCCTGCTGTTATCCACCTCCTTTAAAAATGTGGGATGAACCCACCTCACTGACATGCCACAAATTCCAAACCCAGCATCATTCTAAGAGACACTGAAAAAGCTCCAGTTGTGGCAAAAAATCTCCCCCTACCATGGAAAACTATGGAATTTAAGAAGTTATGTTAAAACCCCCCAAATCCTAAAATAGCTCAATTCCTGATTTTCTTTGAGATTGAAAAAGGAAGTATCTCTACAAGCAGAACTTTGCCACGAGCCTTCAGCACCCACCTACATCATTTTTGTCAGTGGGTTCTGCTGGGCCTGCTCTTACTTTGCCTTTCTGACCTGGGTCTGGCTGAGCTGGAGCTCATTTTCCCCCCGTGCTGTGATTTGGAGACACAACGGGGCAAAACAACGCTCCAGAGCGGGATGATTGCAGGGAATTTCTGTTGTCACTGTGGTGGAGGGACAAGGGGTGGATTCTGTGCTCATTTTCTGTGTTGTGCTGATGTCATTGTGATTTTTGAGGGAAAAATGATGGTTCTGCTCAGTCGGCTTTGTCGACGCCGGCGAAGGTCGCGGGTTTGAACACCAACCCCCAACCACAGGAGCCACAAGTCCCCCTTGGGGCTCTTTGGCCAGGAGGTCATTGAGGTGTTAATTCAGCACNTGTCCCATCTGCACCAGGAAAGGTCCCCAGAGCCAGAGAGCTCAGGGTGCTTCAGAGCAGAGACACCTTCCAAGGGATCTCTGAGAGCTCAAATCCCACTGACCCTGAGCTGTTCTGGTGCAAGTGCCACTCACCAGCCTCTGTTTTTTAAGGAGTTTCATTTTCTATGGATATACTGGGAAGAGGGAATGTGAGGGATTAAAGAGGAATTAAAATTTAAGAGGAATTAAAATAGGAATTGAAGAAGTCTCTTGCATCCACTTGTTTAACAAAACACAGGCACTAACAATGAGTCTCACATCTACATCAGCCAAAGTTCTCTTATAGGTCTTATGAAGCAGAATATGGTTAAAAATTTAATACAAAATAAACACTTACTGTCCCTGCAGCCATTTCACCCCAATGGCTCCAAACCCTAATGCTCATTTTCAGCATTAGTTACCCAAGGTGAGCCCAGAAAACCCACCTGAAGAAGGTGTGATGCTCCACACAAACTTTCCACAGCTTCTTGGCTGCCCTGTAACTTGGTAGCTTGAACCCAATGGTACTTTCATACTGTTCTTGCTGTGGAAAATACAAGATATTCAGGTACAGCAGGAAATAAACGTGGCAGGAGCTCAGACCCCACCCCAGCACCCTGTTCTGCTGAACTCACTCCACGATATCCAGGAGGAGCTCAGGTCAGGGGACAGACACAAGCCCAGGCACCTCTTGGGAGTCACTGGGATTTGCAGAGGAACATGCTGTGGGTTTTGCACCCCCAGCTTTGGGATGGGCTCAGACTGGGACCTCCCTGCAAGGCTGGGGCACAGCAGGGGAAGCAGGAGGAGGAGGAGGAAGAGGAGGAAAGGGGCACATCCCCATTGCAGCCTCTCTCCCTGCCGTGGCCAGGCTGCTCCAGGGATCTCCCCATTCCTGAAGCAGCACCAGTGCATCCCTCCCCTGCCTCCTGCCCTCGGCTCAAAAGCTAATTCTAATTTTTAATCACTTTCTTTTAACGAAAGCAAGACAAAGCCCCTTTGCCTTGCTCTGTTTCCAAAATAAGGAGTGAGTCCTCTCCCAGTTTCAGCTGCCACTTCCCACTCGTTTCCCTGGATGCTGGGAATACCCGGAGGTGCCAGGAGGTGGTGCTGGATGACACGTTGTGAGGACTGTCACCAGCTGGGCTGTCACCAACCGGGCTGTCACCAACTGGGCTGCAGCTTCAGCTCAACCCCACGCCTGGATCAGACACCCTGATAGGAAATGCTCATCCAGGGAAAAGCCCCTTCCCTCCCCGCTCCCTTTCAGTGACAATCCCGAGGCAATTAAAGGTGACAAAGTGACAATCCCGAGGCAATTAAAGGTGTCACAGGACACACCTCCCCCGGCCGAATCTTGATGAAGAAGCTGCTGCGTTTGTAGGAGATCTTGAGGACTTTGGGCCACGGGAAGCGNCTGACCTGGGTCTGGCTGAGCTGGAGCTCATTTTCCCCCCGTGCTGTGATTTGGAGACACAACGGGGCAAAACAACGCTCCAGAGCGGGATGATTGCAGGGAATTTCTGTTGTCACTGTGGTGGAGGGACAAGGGGTGGATTCTGTGCTCATTTTCTGTGTTGTGCTGATGTCATTGTGATTTTTGAGGGAAAAATGATGGTTCTGCTCAGTCGGCTTTGTCGACGCCGGCGAAGGTCGCGGGTTTGAACACCAACCCCCAACCACAGGAGCCACAAGTCCCCCTTGGGGCTCTTTGGCCAGGAGGTCATTGAGGTGTTAATTCAGCACCTTGGGGACTGCAGCAGGGCCTGGGAGGGGGGTACACTCACCTCCATCGAGGCTCCTGGAGGCCCTCTTGCTGGCCGTGCGCTCGAAGTGGGGCGCGGGCCGGTCGATGAGCGCGCTCGCCTGCCGGGTCTGCGCCTGAGTCCTCCCACTGTAGCGGAACTTGGAGCCCAGCGCCAGGAACCGGCTCTTGGGGATGGCCTCGGTCGAGGTCAGCCTGCAAAACACCACCAGTGGGGGAAACAGGGTGGGCAAATCCAGGGAATCCCCCCCGAGGTTGGGGAGGGGAAGGAATGAAGTGGGAGATCTGAGGTACTGAGTTCTAACAGTCCCGTGGTAGGTTTGGATGGTTTCGCCCCCTCTTCCTTTTGGGGGAAGGGAAGGGAATGAGTTTTTATTCCCTTTTATTTTCATTCCTTTTGCACCATCATCTTGGGGAAATTAGGTGGGCTGGGCTGGGCTGGAGTTTCCCAATCCCAGCTTGGCATTTCCTAACAAATCTCCTCAATTTCTAACACCAAATGCTCCTTTGTGGCTGTCCCATCTGCACCAGGAAAGGTCCCCAGAGCCAGAGAGCTCAGGGTGCTTCAGAGCAGAGACACCTTCCAAGGGATCTCTGAGAGCTCAAATCCCACTAACCCTGAGCTGTTCTGGTGCAAGTGCCACTCACCAGCCCCTGGTTTTTAAGGAGTTTCATTTTCTATGGATATATTGGGAAGAGGGAATGTGAGGGACAGGGAAAGAGGAATTAAAATAGGAATTGGAGAAGTCTCTTGCACCCACTTGGTTAACAAAACACAGGCACTAACAATGTCTGACATCTACATCAGCCAAAGTTCTCTTATAGGTCTTATGAAGCAGAATATGCTTAAAAATTTAATGCAAAATAAACACTTACTGTCCCTGCAGCCATTTCACCCCAATTTCTCCAAACCCTAATGCTCATTTTCAGCATTAGTTACCCAAGGTGAGCCCAGAAAACCCACCTGAAGAAGGTGTGATGCTCCACACAAACTTTCCACAGCTTCTTGGCTGCCCTGTAACTTGGTAGCTTGAACCCAATGGTACTTTCATACTGTTCTTGCTGTGGAAAATACAAGATATTCAGGTACAGCAGGAAATAAACGTGGCAGGAGCTCAGACCCCACCCCAGCACCCTGTTCTGCTGAACTCACTCCACGATACCCAGGAGGAACTCAGGTCAGGGGACAGACACAAGCCCAGGCACCTCTTGGGAGTCACTGGGATTTGCAGAGGAACATGCTGTGGGTTTTGCACCCCCAGCTTTGGGATGGGCTCAGACTGGGACCTCCCTGCAAGGCTGGGGCACAGCAGGGGAAGCAGGAGGAGGAGGAGGAAGAGGAGGAAGGAGGCACATCCCCATTGCAGCCTCTCTCCCTGCCATGGCCAGGCTGCTCCAGGGATCTCCCCATTCCTGAAGCAGCACCAGTGCATCCCTCCCCTTCCTCCTGCCCTCAAAAGCTAATTCTAATTTTTAATCACTTTCTTTTAATGAAAGCAAGACAAAGCCCCTTTGCCTTGCTCTGTTTCCAAAATAAGGAGTGAGTCTTCTCCCAGTTTCAGCTGGCACTTCCCACTTGTTTCCCTGGATGCTGGGAATACCCGGAGGTGCCAGGAGGTGGTGCTGGATGACACGTTGTGAGGACTGTCACCAGCTGGGCTGTCACCAACCGGGCTGTCACCAACTGGGCTGCAGCTTCAGCTCAACCCCACGCCTGGATCAGACACCCTGATAGGAAATGCTCATCCAGGGAAAAGCCCCTTCCCTCCCCGCTCCCTTTCAGTGACAATCCCGAGGCAATTAAAGGTGACAAAGTGACAATCCCGAGGCAATTAAAGGTGTCACAGGACACACCTCCCCCGGCCGGATCTTGATGAAGAAGCTGCTGCGTTTGTAGGAGATCTTGAGGACTTTGGGCCACGGGAAGCGGTTGATTCTCAGCTTATCTTTGTAAACAAGAAGGCCACTGGAACAGACTCCCAGAGTGATGTCCACTCCTTCCAAGTCCTGGGAAAGCAGGGGAGGATTGAAGCAGTGGCAGGGTTAGGAGTTTCGGGTCAACACCTGCCTTGCAAATCCCCCCTTTTGGTGTTCCCCCAAATGCATGTCCCCACCACCCAGACTCCAGCTCCAGGCTGGCTTTTCCTTCACATTTCTCCTGACAATCTCCTTCCTCCTGCTGGTTGCCCAAAGGGCTCAGCCAGAGCCCACCCTGCACCTCCCCAAGCACACAGACTCAGGGTGTGTGTATTGTACTCCAAGTTCCTCAGAGCAAAGACATCAGGAGCTTTGGAAAGCTTCCTGGGATATCTAAATAACAAGCAAACAGGAAGGATCACTTGCAGGAATGCTTGAGGCATTCCTCTTTTGTGTCTGTATTTCCATCCTTCCTCTGCCTTCCCAAAGGAGCTTCCTGAAACACGGAAACTTGTCCCTGCAAGGGCAGGATAACCAAATTCCAAAAGCCACAGGCAGGTGCTGGTTCTCACCTTGGCTTGGTGAAGGTCGACTCCATACATGGACAGCTTTTTTGCATTCTCAAGGAACTCCAGGTCTGCTTGGGCTGGGGTCATGGACCTGGGGAAAGAGAGAAAGGGCTTGGTATTCCCCAAACTGCTGCTTTTAAGAGAGGACAAATCACACTGCACAAAACCCATCAGATTTTCTTTTGCTTTCAATACAAATTTATGCCCAGAGGATGAATTCCTAAATCCCTCTGCATGCCCAAATTTGTGCTTTGAGACATCCCCATAACCCTTTCTTCCCATACAGGCTCTAGAGAAGGAAGGCAGGAATAGCAGTGGGGGGAACAAAACTTGATCCAGGAGAAGAAACCCCAACTCAGCCACAGGCAAAGGGTGACAGGTCCTGTCCCCCCAGACCTCCCTGTCCCCCCCAGACCTCCCCAAACCCAGCTATTGTTCTCCAAACCAAACACAGGGACAGCTGAGACCACTCAGCAGCGATTCCAGCCCAGGGAGCAGATGAATGAGGGGTTTGCTGGGAACAGATGGTGCCCTGTCTGCAGGAGGGGCACAACTTAACAGAGACATCCTGATAATGGAGACCATTATCAAGGGTATGGAAGTGCCCCTGTTAATAAGTTTCTGGTGTGTGAGGTCCATTAACAGCCCTGCTGGGAGAGAATTCAGCTGCACACATTTCATTTGCTTCCCTCCTTTGATGTCTTCCTCACTGTGTGATGTAAATAGAGGTGGTGGGACACAGGGCAGACAAAGACAACTGTAAGGAGGAGCCTGTAGGAAAGACCCAGGAGGTGTCCCCAGTCTCCACATGTGCCTTGCAAACACAGCAGTGAGACTGGAGTGTGGTTTAGCAGAGATTTCCCTGGAAATGTTCAAAAAGACACATGGATGTGGCACTTGGGGACATGGTTTGGTTGTGGGTTAATTTAATGCAATGGTCTTCGAGGTCTTTTCCAACCTCAATCATTCCATGGCTCTGATTCCCACTGAAACCCCTCTGCCAGTTTAAAGCCCCCAGAATACAGAGCAGCAATGAAAGTGGGATGTGTTGCTTCCCCCTGCACTGGCAGGCAGATGAAATATAACTACATCTCATACCTTGAAGGCTCCTTCTAATGAAGGCATGAATAATTCATGCCCCTGATCCTTCCAGCACAGCCACGGCCTTTGACTCCACTCAGGAAGGTTGGCAGTGCCCTGCTACTTATTTTCCTCATTTCCTCTGCTCTCAGTGCAAATGGAGGGGAATCAATTGAGAGTATTGATCTGGAGGGTTGAGTGAGGTGTTAATTGGAGCTCTGGCCACAGCCAGGGGCCCATGTCCACCCTTCCCACTGCACTCCACTGATTAATTCCCCTCTGCCCCTGAGAAGGTCTTGTCTTTGCTCTGCTCCTGTCTGTGCATCAACCAGCAGCTTTTCACAGGGCCAGGGGCTGCTGCTTGAAGGTACCAGCAGGTTTTATGGTTTTAGGTCTTCCATACCTTACTGCTAAAGCTTCTGTGTCCAGCAGGAAACCAAGAAAACACCCCCAGAGGTGGGGAAAACACCACCAAGCCCCGTTATTTCCCTTATTGCAGGCTGCTGTGCCCAAACCAGCCCTGCCCCAGCTTACCTGTATGTTTTATGGAGCTCCACAACCTTCTCCTCGAGCTCTTTGGTCTGGTTTGGGGCCAGTTTGAACTCAGTGATGTAATCTGGGCCGTGGAGTTCGGGATCGAAGTCCCCCAGCTCTGACTGCACCGTGTAGGAGCCCAGCAGGGCCAGGGTGGCAAAGGAGCAGGGCAGGCGCCCCAGGAGGATGTCCTGTCTGAGCTGGAGACACAGGTAATACCTGGGCAAAAGGGCAAATGTTATTCCCAGAGGAATTTATTAACTTGAGGATCACAGGCTCTTTTATTTCATGGCACTGATGGAAGAGCACGAGGGTCGTTCTCAATTTCTACCTGGATTTTTAATTATTCCCAAAGTGACCAGTGTGGGACTGGGGAGTTTAAGGTCACCTCCACTCTGCAAAGGGAGCAGAGGACACTGCTGACCAGAAAACTGTGGGTTTAGGTGAAAATGTACTTTTCTCATGCCAAGGCTATAAATGCCATTGCTTTATACATGAGGACTCCAGTGGAGAGTGGAAACATCCTCTGAAAACAAACCAACCCCCCTCCAGACTGTGAAGACATTTATTTCCTCACAGAATGATGGAAAAGCAGACAAATATGAAACATTTCTCTTCCATATTCACTGCTCCTGGCTGGCAGCAGGTTCCCAGGGAACTCACCTGGTTATATCCTCTGTCAGCTGTGCAGGATCTGGAGGATAAAACTTGACATTGAAGGTGAAATCCCAAGGGCCTCCTGCAAGGACAAAGGAGAGCTTGAGAAGAGACAACACACCAGAACAGCCCTGTGGTAGTCAGTTGTTCTTAAAAAAACCCTGGGAATATCCAATCTGATCTTCAAAATTCAGTCAGATGTAACCCTGATGTTACACTGCTCTCTCTCACAGCTGGATGCAGCTTAACATCTGTATAAGAGATGGGTTTATATACAGGAGGAGAAAGCAAAGCAGGACAGGGAAAAAACACATAAATAAACCACTACTTGTGGCAAAAACCCCAAATTCATTGCCAAGAAGCTCAATGACTCATGTTTTTTCATTGATGGAAAAGGGATTCATGGAGAGAGGGCAGGGGTGGGCTGTAAATTAATGGATTACGGTTGGTTTATCACTCAAGCCAATTTTCAAGGGGGAATGTGCTAATTAGCCCTCAGCCTAATGCACTGGGCTCAGGTGCTGAGACCCAGGTTAAGCTCAGCCCAACACAAGCATCAGTCCTTGGATGGAGTCAGAAAGCACCAGGATAGGAAGAGCTTGACAAGTCCAGCCCTAAATGTTGGATGCAGCTTGTTGCAAACCTTGTGCAGCACCAAGAACCCCCAGAATCACCCCCAGAGCTGGCACCACACATGGCATGGCCAGCCCAGGTGCCACAGCTGAAGGGGTTACTCTTTCCTTGACAATAATCCCATTTCCCAGAAGAAAATAGTGCTGGCTGAGTGATTTTCAGAGTGACATCTCCCCCCTGCTGTGGCCCTTTAACAGCAGCTCCAAATAAGATTTATTTCAGAAAGGGAAGATCTGGCCCTGTGCTCCACTCAGAGCTTTATCCCACTCTCACACAGGGAAGAGGGGATGGAGCATCCCTGGATTTACTCCTTATGCAACACCAGAACTGGGATTAGGGTTGTTTTCATCACACACAGTTCAAAACAAGGGATTTGCAGAGGTCATTTTAGGGAGCAGGGGTTACCTAAAGCAACCAGCAGCAGTGGGCACACATTCACACCCACATTCAACAGATTTTCAAGTAAAATCTGATCATCTGCCATTCAGCCCCTACCAGGGGGCCACAATCCATCACTTTTACTGCAGGGATTTTATGGATGGAGCAGCTCCTGCCCTTCACACAATCCTAATTCCAAGGGAATTTGGTAAGACCAGCTCTCCCTGCTCCAAAGCCCTGTGGGGTTTGCCCCCTAACCTGGATTTAATGACACGCTTTGTCCTGTGCCTCCCACCAAAAGCATCTGTAAAACAGTGGTTTACTTTCAGAAAACAGCATTATCCTCCCAAAAACCAGTGTTTTACTACCCAAACCCAGTGGTTTACTCCCAGAAAACCAGTGTTTTCCTTCCCAAACCCCTTGTTTTACTTCCCAAACCCATGTTTTACTTCCCAAACAGTCAGACTTGCTCCCAAGAGAAAACAAAAGCTTCTGAAAGGTATTTAATTTTGACATTGCCCTCGTCTTGAATGAATTCAGTGCTAGCAGACCCTAAAACACAGCTCTGGAGAGACCAGCTCGTTTGCCCTGCTACTACCCAAGCCATTTCTCATCCCAGCACCCCAATGTGGACCCCCAAACAGGCTCAGAGCCCACCAAACCTTCCTCCAGCCCACAATTCTGCTCAGCCTCTCCCAAACTCCTTGGAGATTTCAGTGGTTCCCACTGACCCCCATTTTCCCACCCTCCAAACAAGGAGCCACTTCCCATTCCAGCCCTGCAGAGCCAGCATGGCTTTGCTTCAGGGCAAACACACCCCAAGGAAATGACATTTTTTTCCTAAATCCAGAGCATCCCTAAGTCCTTAAGAAGGGAAGAAAGGATGCTCAGACTGCTTGAACTCGTGCTGATCCCTGCCAGCCACCCTCCCTTGACCTCTCCCCATCCCTGGGCCCCCTGGATGGCTCTTCCAAAGCCATGTTATTTAGGGAAGAAGGGGAAAACCACCCCCACCACAACCAGATGATAAATTCAATCTACTTACCATGAACCTGCTTTTTGATTTCTTTGGCAGGATCCAGCCACGTCTGTAAGGGGATAAAAACATTCACAGTTTAACAGACATGCCAGAAACGCCACGGAAAGCTGCAAATTGCTAAAAATACAGCCAAAAAAAGGCAATATTTGACACTCAGGCAGCCATGGAAACTGGAGAGACAGTGCATTTGGCACCACTTTTACTCCAGGCTGTGCTCTCGGGGGTGGATTTCCAATCCTTCACCTCCCAGGTACTCAGAGAGGAGGAGGAGAACAGGAAAAAAACAGGATAAAGGCACACCCAGCTATGAGGGGCACTTGTACAACACCTTTTTTTCCTCTCCAGAACCTTTAAATATGGGCAAATAGGATGTTTACATTCATTTGGAGCACTCTGTCTCCTTCCTTACCCTCCTCAGATCAAGGATCACCAAGACTTTCTATTATTAGCTCTGGTTTTTAACAACCTAATCTCTGAAATACCAGTGAAAACACCCAATTACCAGGGAGGGCTGGAATCTGTCACAGGAGTGTGACACAAACTTCATTTCTTTTAACTGTGACTCAAGTTTCTACTAATTATCTCCGCTACCAATTTAGAAATCCCTCTTTTTTTCCCCTCCCCTCTGTAATTTGGGGGTTTGTGGGATGATGGTGCAATCCAAGCCACAAAAAACAACTCCTGCCTTTTTCCATGAGCTGAACCTGTCCCTTTGGAGGGCTCAGGGTCTGCCCCTCTGCAGGGGATGGCACAGGGTCCCTGCCCCTCTGCAGGGGATGGCACAGGGTCCCTGCCCCTCCTGAAGGGGCTCCATTTCACCCCCTCCCTCATTTTCCCCAGCCCTGAGCAGGATTTGGACATCCAGGTCTCCTGAGGTGAAGGAATTAACTCATTGAATCCCCCCAGCTAATCTCTCCTGGCCAGAAGGACACGTAACTTCATGGCAGGGAGAGAGCCAGCCATTTAATCTCCTCTTTTTATATTCCTGGCCCTCTAACCTATAAAAGAGGGGGAAAAAGCCCATTTTGCAAAGGCAGGTGGGCCATTTGCTGCCTTTTTAGGGCCACAGCTTTGAGCTGGTGCCACTGTGAGGCAGGCCAGGGTGCAGTCATGCATCCCACCCTGCCTGAGCCAGCAGATA
Organism: Campylorhamphus procurvoides; assembly: GCA_013396655.1. Classification (NCBI taxonomy): domain Eukaryota; kingdom Metazoa; phylum Chordata; class Aves; order Passeriformes; family Dendrocolaptidae; genus Campylorhamphus; species Campylorhamphus procurvoides. The sequence goes on along the minus strand of WBMV01007113.1, from coordinate 336,956 downwards.
ATGAGGGGACAGCAATTAGCAGCACTTTCATCCCATGGGGTCATGAAGCAGTGGGAAACAATCCGCCCTTTCAGAGCAATGAGCTCCTCGCTGCTCCAGCCACTGTGGGTAAATAGCTCCCCTCTGAAGGTTTATTCCCTAAATACCAAGGTGGAAAATGCCACATCCAACCCTTCCCTGGCCAGGAATACACACATGGAGCTCTCCTGCCTGTCCCTTGGATCATCCCAGGGTTCCTATTAACTAAGCCACCACTAAACCATGTCCCCAAGCACATCTCTGTGCTTCTCGGACACTTCCAGGGACTCTTTTTGATCTTAATTGGATCTAAAAGTACCCCTTCCCTTCCCTCTGCAAGAACAAACTCCCAGGGTAAAAAACATCCAGGTTAGATACACAGGAACCATTTCACAGTACAAGAAAATAGTAAGACAGCAGAGACAGCAAAACAAACCCAAGTGGGAGTTCTATCTGCCTCAAATGGTGTTATTTTGCCTGTGTATTAAACATTATTAAGTATTTAATGGCAAATGTCTGTCAGCCACATCACCTGCCATGGGTGACTGGGACAGGTGAAGCAGTGGAATATTCAGAATATGGACCAACATAACTGGTCAAAGGACACAGAATTGGCCCCTTCATTTCAATTTAGCTTTTGGTTTCACAAAACAGACCTTGAGCAATTGTTGAATTAAAGGATAACCAAAGGTTTGAAAGGTAAAACACTGCCTGAGTCAAACCAAAGCCCTTAAACTGAAACCACGAGTAGGAGTCCTGGTGTGGAGCCACGTGTGTTCTTCTGCAGGGCAAAGCCCCAACTCCAAACTGCTCTGGGGGGCTCCAACCACCCCCTCCCAAAGCTGCCACCAGTGCCAGGGCAGCCTGAGGGCTTGAGCTGCAGCTCTGGAGCTGAATGGCATCATTTTACAGCAAACCAGGATAACAAACTTCCTGAAGGTGGAGGCCCAGGTTCACCAGGATCCCACCATTCCATGGTCCATGCAGCTTTGTTGCTAAAATCCACACTCCTGGAGCCATTTATTCACCATTTCTGCCCCTGTGAGGGATTGAGAGCACCATTTCTGCCCTCAATCCCTTTCTGGGGAGGACACCAAAAGGAGTTTTAAGAGGAGCTTGTGCCCCCACCTTTGGAAGAGCTGAATGCCCCTGGAGGAGCAGCTGCTTACCCTGGAGGTTGGGGTGTCCCAGATGGCCAACCCAAAGTAGTCTTCTTCCAGCAGATTGAGGTGGTCACAGACTTTCTTAAGGAGTTCCTGGCCCTTGGCATGTTTCTGCAAACAGACAAAGAAATCCTGTCAGATGGGCTGGGTTTTGCCTGTCTTCATTCACAGGAGAGAGGAGGAAGGGAATGGGATTAAATCACACTGTACACTGTCAAGGAGGGGGAAAAAAAGCCCTGAGTAGCTCCAAATCCCAATTTCTAGCTGTTCCAGAGCAAAGACTGCTCAGAGCAAAGAGCACCAGGCCTAAGAATTCTATGGAGAGGTAAAAGGAACTGCAGTGGGACTTTCTCCTCCCCCCAGCTCTGTGTCTGAGGCCCCCCCAAAGCTGAACTTCCCAGCAGAGCTCAATAAACACCAAAGATTTGAACAGATTTGCCCTCCCAAGGCACCTCCACAGCACCTGCTGTCAGACCACCAGGTGTGGATCAAAAGATGAACCACTGCTACCCTTGTTCCTTTTGGGGCCAACCCGACTTTCCTCAGGCTCAGGAAAAAACCAGCAGCTCAGGTTTTTTCCATCATTTCCATGGCCTTTCCATCCCCCTGACCTGCTGACCAAAACCAGCTCCTCCTGTTTGCCCCCTGCACCCAGAGCTGCTCAGCACCCAACCTCAGGTCTCCAGAAACACACTCTGAGCATTCCTATTCCCTCTTCCCCCCCTCCCCAAATCCTGCAGAAGCAAACTGGCCCTGAGAAGAGATACCCTTTTAGTCCAAAAGCATGAAGGAAAAACATCCCTGAGGCATAAAAAACTATGGCAACCAGAAGCAGCTCCTTCCATTGGAGGCTTTGTCAGAAGAAAGTGCCGTCCCAGTGACGCCAAAGCAGCTTCTCTAATGCCTTGTTAGTGCCCAGAGCTCTCCTGTCACTCATCTCTGAGCCCTGCCTGGATTTATTCCTTGGTTTATCCCAGCCTTTCAGCTGTCAGGTCCTTTGGGCACACATTGGGACTCTATAGGTAACATAATGTATGGGTTAGGCTGGGTATCCCTCAAGGAACTGGCACTGAGCTGGGATTGAAAACCCTCCCAGGGCTGTCACTGGGAAAGGATGCCTGAAAGCACTAATTCCCCCTGGATAAAGGCACTGGTGCTGCTCTTTGCCTACACCTCTGCAATGCCTTCCCAATTAAATCTTAATCAAGTCTCACAATGCCAGAGGAGGATTAGAGTGGTGTTAAAGCCCAGGGTTCCTGCCAAGCTTGGAGGGTCTCACTGACACAGAGACCCCTCCTAATCCTCTCTGGTGCCCACCACGACCCTCTGCACCTCCAGATTCCTCATGCCCTGCTCCCATCAGGGCCCCCCACACCCCCAGCAGTGCCTGTGCCTGTACCCAAAGGCACCACAAACTCCCACCCAGAGCCATGGCAAGCTGCCACCAGGATTTTGGGGAACAGCTCCCTTTTTGGAGGGGGGCTGCACACCACAGCCCTGGCCCAGGGGCAGCAGTTTGGGGCAGGATGCCCCGAGCTGCTCCCTGGCAATGCCAGCAGTGCCAGCGTTACACAAACAGCCAGCACTGACCTACTTGCCCAGGATCACCCAAGGAGACAGTTCCCACAAGGCACCCTGTGCCCACATTGCCTCTCCTGGCCCATTTACCAGCAGGACTGAGGGAAAACAAGCTGGTGGAACTGTGCTCCACTGGTAAGTAACAGATTATTAATATTCCAGACAAGTCCCTCGATCCTAAAATAGGGATTTCTGCTCGCTTTTTATTGCCCTGACAGCACCACAGCCCTGGGAGAGAATGCACAGAATAAAGCAGAAGAAAAGCTCTCAGATGAAGGGGTTTGCAGTGCTCTAAGTCAACATAACAATTTTAAATGGTTTATTGCAAATACATTCAACTGCAGGCTAAACACAGCGTGTTTTTCTTTCCATCCAAGCACCAGGAGCTGAGTTAACCACTATCCTGAGAGGTGAAGGTACCCTGGGGGACTGGAGAAGCACAAATCCATCTGACAACCCATTTTATTCAAAGGAAAGGGGACAAAAGGTGTTTAGACAATCCCAACCTACCCCAAAACCCTAAACTCTGGCATACAAAAGAGAAAGATGATGAAGAGCAAGTAAGATAAAGTTTGGGTTTGTTTGGTTTTTTTAAACCCTCCCTACCTTCATGAAGCAACACACCCTGGAATTATAGAACAATAAAAAATAAAGGTTCCTGGTACCCAGAGGTTTTTACAAGACACTAAATAAGTTGTTATAGCTTCCAGCAGGCTTGTTCTGCACTCAAGCCTGTCATGGAACTCCCTGGCAGCACATTAGGCCACTATTAAATGATGTTTGGGGGGATTTTTCAAGAGGAGCAGAAGGGAGAGGGGAGGGAGGAGCAGCAGAACCAACCCCACAGAAGCACTTACATCCACAGCACACTCAAAGATGGTGTCATCCAGCAAGACAACTTTGCAGTACATGTTTCTGTGTCTTCTCACTCCTTTCTGGGCACCTTTCAAATCCTTGTCCGCTTTGGGCTCCGGGGTCTCTGCTTTGGGCTCTGCCTTGGCACTCTCTTCCTTGGCTTCCCCTTCCTCCTTGTCCTCGGGGTCTCTGCCCTCTGGCTCCTGCTCGTCCCTCCTCTCCTCCTGTGCAGGCTGAGACCCCCCCAGCAGCCCAAATTAGAGGTGTCAAACAAACAAACCAACCANTCCAGAGGTGGGAATGGAGCTGGGGAAGGGGATGAAGCACAAGAAGAAGAGTCTGGAGAACTACTGAGGGAGCTGGGGTTGCTCAGCCTGGAGAAAAGGAGGCTCAAAGGGCACCTTAAAGCCCCTTCCAGTGCCCAAAATAGGCTTGTGAAAAAGAGGAAGAGGGACTTACAGGGCCAGACAGTGATAAGGCAAGAGGGAACAGTTTAAACTAAAAGATGAGAGATTTAGATGGGATATTGGGAATAAATCCATCCCTGGGAGGTTGGGCAGGCCCTGGCACAGGTTGGGCAGAGAAGCTGTGGCTGCCCCATCCCTGGGAGTGTCCAAGGCCAGGCTGGAACACCCTGGGCTGGTGGAAGGTGTCCCTGCCCATTCCAACCCAAAGCATTCCATGATCCTATGGCAGCAGTGACACTAAAAGGAGGATCAAGGCTGAGATTTTGTGGCCATCTGAGGTGCCCAAGCAGCTCCCTGCCACCAAAAAGGGAATGCAGCCTTCACCCCCCTGTCCCTGTGCCTACAGAGACACTTTGTGAACCAGTTTAACCCACTGGAACAGCAGGAAGAGATGCAGTTNCCATTCCATGATCCTGTGGCAGCAGTGGCACTAAAAGCAGATCAAAGCTGAGATTCTGTGGCCATCTGAGCTGTCCAAGCAGCTCCCTGCCACCAAAAAGGGAAGGCAGCCTTCACCCCCTGTCCCTGTGCCTACAGAGACACTTTGTGAACCAGTTTAACCCACTGGAACAGCAGGAAGAGATGCAGTTTGGGGGGCAGGAGGAGGAAGGAAGCTGGTTTTTTTTCCCCTCTGCCATTTCAGAGGGTTAAACGAGTTCACAGGAGGCTCTGAGGAGCACGGGATGCAGCAGAAGAGCAAAACCTTGTCTGCTGGAGCCATCACATCTCATGCAATCACACCCAGGCACAGAGGTCTTTAAAAACTGAATAATGTCCACAAGCTGCTGACTTCTGCTCCAGTACAACTGGGACAATTGGGAGCAGGGAATCTCTGAAAGCTCCCAATGCCCATCAGTCAGCATTTATCAAACTGCAGCCCCTCCCAAACGCTGGCACAGCACAAATATCTGCAGAGTGTCATAGTTCAGGAAGCCACTGACAGGGATCTAAAATAGGAACTGGGAGGGGGAAAAAAGGGACAAATGTGGATGTGAAGCGACTGGCCCGTGAAGGAAGGTTGGGGTGAACGTTCCCCTGTGCTCAGGAGCAGGAAATCAAAGTTAAATGGAGGGAGAAATCATGTATTTAGAATCCCTGAGTGGTTTGGGTTGGGAGGAATCCTAAAGCTCATGCAGTTCCACCCCCTGCATGGGCAGGGACACTCTCCACTAGCTCAGGTTGCTCCAACCCGGCCTTGGCCACTTCCAGGGATGATTTTCTCTTGAAAACACAATTTCTGGGCTGAAATTGCATGAAATTTTCCAGCTCCCCCCTCAGCCTGCGAATCCCAACCCTCAGAGGTACAAAACATGAGCAGAGACCATCCCTTGGTTTTCACAGGCTCAGAAATTTGGGGAAAGAAACCAAAAGGTGTCACCTGGCACCTCCTCTACAACTCTGTAACGTCAAGGGGGTGGATTTGCAATCACTGCTCACTGGCAATGCTTGAACTTGTAAAATGTTGCTCCTAAATTCAGTTTGTGGTATCTCACACTGCTCTGGAGCCACTCAGGGCAGTGGGGAAGAAATGCAGATTTCCCCCTGCCTGCCCTGGGACTGCAGCAACACCCCCAGGGTGGGTGGGCTGTAAGAAGGGACCCCTTTCTCCAGCTCCAGGCTGAGGAGCAGCAGAGCTGCCACCACCCAAGGAGTAAGAGAAGGCACCCAACACACCCAAAGGCCCCAAACCAATAACCAGCTGCAGCACTCTCAATGCTCCCTGTGGGGGTCTCTGCCTCCATTTCTACTTTAAATCTTCAAACTTTACATTTTGCATGACAAATGACCCTGGCTGGGAGGAGCAGACAGCAGACAGCTACCAGGAGCTGGGCTCAGCCCACAAGCCTGCAGAAATCCCTGTCTGCATGATGCCTAAGCAGAAAATATTTGTATTTGGCAGGCTCAGCACCAGCCCAGACTGAGCAGATGACCAAGCCCCTGAAATGCTGTGCTTGCACTCCTTGAGGTTGAAGAAACCCTTCCCTAAATCCACATCCTCTTGCAACCTCCACCTCAGGCCACTGTCCCACCTTCATCCTCCTCAAGGACATCCCAATGGGCAACACTGGATTGGAGCCCTATGGAAGTGACCCCTCATTCTGAGGTGACATCCCAACCTCAGCAGGGCAAGGACTCCTCACAGGACCTTTGAAATTACTCTGTGAAGTGTGAGCACAATTCCCAGAGCAGGAACTTTGCAGGGCTAAGAGTGGGACGTACATGATGGAACAGGGGAAGCCAAAAAGAGCCTTTTGGGCATCTCATGAGCTTTTCTTGTCAAGCTCCCCAGCCTGGGAGATGAGGTTTTTATAGCCCTGGCTACAGAGACATGTTTTTAGGGCAGCAGGGAGCACATGCCACGGAACAGGGGGTTTTACCTGGGTTTCTGCACTGCTCAGGGAATGGAGATCCAGCGACGGGTCGGTTTTGAGCTCAGGCTCGGGAGCTGCAATGGGGGCTTTCACCAGGATGTCTTCATCAGGGCTGGCTCCTAACCCTTTCTGGTCCCCTCCTGCCTCTTTAGGAGCATCAGTGTCTTTGTCCTCTTCGGACACCTGAGACTTGGGCCTCCTGAGGAAGGAGGAGAAGAGGCGGGACAGGCCCCGGCCCTCGGAGGTGCGCCGTTCCTTCTTGCTCTGCTCCTCGTGGGTGGGGGTGTCCCCGTTGGAGGTCTTCTGCTTCTGGGCCTGCCCCTCCGGCGTTGGCTGAGCCCCTTCCTCCAGGGAAGCCTCCTGCCTTTGTGTTTCAGCAGCTCCTGCCTCCTCCTTGGCTTGCTGCTGCTCGGCGTTGTCGGCGTCGGCCGCTGGGCTCTTCTCTGTGGTCATGGTGGTGCTGGAAGAGAGGGACAAAAGGGCTCAGCCAAGAGGTGCTTTGGAGGATTCAGGTCTGTTCCAAGCCAAGCCACGAGCACAGACACACCACGTCCACCAGTCACACCACCCTCCCACAGCATCCCAGAATGTTCTGGGTTGGAAGGAACCCACAAGGATCGAGTCCAACTCTTCAGTGAATGGTTTTTAATTGAGGACCTACCAACTCCAGCCTACAAAGTCAGTAAGAGCACAATCATTCTTTTTGCCAAGGTTTGCTCTGATAGAAACATCTCTTGGTATTTTCCCCCCACCCTCTGCACAATGCTGAGAACGTTTGGGGGGGGGCTCACCTGGAGAAGGGAAGGCTCCAGGGAGACCTGAGAGCCCCTTGCAGTGCCTAAAGGGGCTCCAGGAGAGCTGGAGAGGGACTGGGGACAAGGGATGGAGGGACAGGACAAGGGGAATGGCTTCCCAGTGCCAGAGGGCAGGGATAGATGGGATATTGGGGAGAAATCCTTCCCAGGGAGGGTGGGCAGGCCCTGGCACAGGTTGGGCAGAGAAGCTGTGGCTGCCCCATCCCTGGAAGTGTCCAAGGCCAGGCTGGAGCACCCTGGGCTGGTGGAAGGTGTCCCTGCCCATGGCAGGGGGGGGCACTGGATGGGCTTTAAAGTCCCTTCCCACCCAAACCATTCTGGGATTCTGTGATCCAAACACACCAAACCACACTGGTGGACACAGGAGTCATTGGTGTTGACCAACAACTGATCTGCACAGGACCAGTCCAGCAGAGCCAAAGAGGCTTTGGGGTTCCTGGAACCTTTGGATTGCACACACAAAAACATAAACCAGAAAGGTTTCCAAACAAGAGCAGATTTCCCCCAGCCTGTGCTATTAAACTGATGCAATGTTTATTTCAACTTTAGCCTGGGCTGTTGACACAAAAAGATGGAAATCACATGAGAAGAATATCTATTTAAGGTATAAAGAGGACCCAAAATAATCATGCTTTAGAGGGGATAGAACTAATCTTTGGGCGTTGCATCACATGTATCTGCAGCAATAAATTGCCACTGCTTACACAGAGCAAATAATCCAATCTGGCTCAATCCCCCAGCCCGAGCCTCAGCACAAACATTTGCTCAAAATACAGACCTAAAATTAGGAAACATTTCAAGATGTCACCCTCCTACGTATCAGTGAGTTCATCAATTTCCATTTAACTCGTGCTGATTGCCAAAAGAACCAGAGTGCTGAAAAGAGGAAAGCCCTCCCAGCTCTCCAAAGGACTCTTTCCTTGCATTTAATGCAAACACTTAATATCCCTCCTAACGCTGTGGTTAAACCAGAGCAGCATCAGAGACCTCCCCTGAATTTGTTTCTCCAGCAGTGCAAATTTCCTGAGGTTACAAGGCTTGGTTTGGGTTTTTGGTTGGGTGGTTTGTGGGGTTGTTTTGCAAGGAAGGCTTCTGGAAAAGCAAGGGTGGAACCCCCTGGGTCATTGCTCCCACTGGAGGGGTGTGNCTTTCCTTGCATTTAATGCAAACACTTAATATCCCTCCTAACACTGTGGTTGAACCAGAGCAGCATCAGAGACCTCCCCTGAATTTGTTTCTCCAGCAGTGCAAATTTCCTGAGGTTACAAGGCTTGGTTTGGGTTTTTGGTTGGGTTGTTTGTGGATTTTTTTGCAAGGAAAGCTTTTGGAAAAGCAAGGGTGGAATCCCCTGGGTCAGTGTTCCCATTGGAGGGGTGTCAGATTCAGGACAGGCTCTCTGGAGCCTTTGAATCTGTGTCAGGGCAGGGTTAGGGGGATCTCAGCAAAAGGTTCTTCTTCCCCCAGAGGGTGGTGGGCACTGCCCAGGCTCCCCAGGGCAGTGGGCACGGCCCCAAGGCTGCCAGAGCTGCAGGAGGGTTTGGATGATGCCCTGGGGCACAGGGTGGCATTGTTGGGGTGTCTGTGCAAGGCCAGCAGCTGCTTTTCCTGGGGGTTTTCCATGCCCAAAGAGCAGCAGAGCCCACTGAAACAGCAGCTTCCAACCAAGGGAACAGACATGCCTGCACCAGCACCCACAGGCAACCAAGGGACCAGGGATGCTGCAAATAGAGTGGCAAACCCCAGATGTGCCCAGATGTGCCCAGTTTGCAGATGGCAGCAAGTGTGTGCCTTGTCCCTGCCACCCTTGCCAGGGGTGCTGCTGGCCCTGTTACCATCACATGGCTCCACCTGCAGTGCCCCCAGCCCCACACGGCCAATTCCTGCTCTCAGCAGCTCTCCAAGAGCTCCTGGAGATGCTCCAAGGCAGGGCAGGGGGCAAGGACTCCCAAAGCCCCATCGCTCTGAGCCCACGAGGCAGGACAGGCTCACCATGGCCAAGTCCCAGGGCAGAGCTCCCACTGTCCTGGCACAGATGGGCACGGATGCCCATCCCACCAGGATCCCACGCTGCCAGTGAGCTCCCCCTGGCACCAGCTGCAGGCACAGCCTGCTTTGGAGTCGCTTCCCACTGGGTTTGTTTGGAACACACACATTTGGAGGAATCCTTATCAAAACACCCAACATCAGACGCTCTCCAAAGCAGAAAGGCAGAAAGGCTTTGGAGAGGATGCCAGTGGGGAGGGCACAGCTCTTGCCAGGCACAGGAAACCAGAGGGCCAGCCCACAAAGGAACATTTCCTCTGGATGTACTTTTGTCTCTATAAACACCAACAATTCTGGAACAAGGACTGTTTACTTGTTTACATTTCAAAGCTGCCATCCCAGACCTTTCCTGATGGAGAAAGGTAGGTCTTGCTGGTGATGAGGAAACATCTCCTTGTCTTCAACAAGCCTCTGTGTCTCCTGCATCCCTGGGGAGCCAGGCTGGGGATGCAGAGATGGGCACGTAGGAGCCCTGCCCTTCCAAGAAACATTTCAGAGCTGCCAGCACCAATAACTCACTGGGGTTTGGCAGCAAAACCTCCTGCCCGAGACCCAAGCGAGCTGCTCCCAGCCAGGCTCGTGGCTCGACCCTCCCCTCGAAGTTTGAAGCTCAGAAAGGGTTTTTCCCACTAAAACAAAGAGATTCGTGAGTCAATAATGTAACCCACGGCAAAGGGATGGAATGAGAAGGGCTTTAAGGTCCCTTCCAGCCCGAAGCAGTCTGTGATTCTGGGATTCCCCAAGACAAAAAGCACCTTTGCTGTGTCTGCCAAGGGGTGTTTTGTTTCCATCTCAGCCCAAAGTGGAGTTGACACGAAGAACAAGGTTCCCACCCCACTGCTCTCCAACCCATCCTCTGGGGAAAGCACCACCCACAGCCAAACTCTTTAAATTCAGGCTGTCTCCACAAGGCTGAGCCTGCAGGTGCCCCTGGAGCTCCCTGGATGCTGGAGGATGCTCTGCCCTTGTGGGAGTGCTGCTCACCTTGTCAACACTGCCTTTGGGGGGTTTTGGGGAGAGGCTGAAGGTTTGATGCCAGACAGGCTGCAGAAAGCAGGCTCTGCACTAGTCTGGTGGAGAGAAAGTGTTCAGCATTACAGAAATAAGCAAACCACACCAAAATTCAGCTGTGATCCCAGGGAGAGATTTCAGAGTGAAAATCTCACCAGAAAAGAGTACAATTATGCATTTATATTGAAATATTTTTGGAGTTTAAGAACATCCTGCAGACAGGAAGGCTTTGTCAACAAGAAGCAACCTGGAGAAAAGGGAGTTAAAAACTCCCAGAGCAGCAAACAGGCTTTGCCCCTCTGGGGATACCTGAAATACAGGTGGACCTCCCACCACCACCATCCCCTCCACCTGCAGCAGAGCAGCCCCCACAGGAGGATCTGGATCTCCCTGGGAATTTGTGAAGAGGGAAGCCCATAAATCTCCTCTTAAAAGGCATCAGCTCAAAGAAACAGGAATGTTTAGATATGTGTCTCTCAGCCTCTCCTACCTGTCAGCTGCTCCAGTCCCTCTTATTGAGGCACACAAAGAAATGTGGGGACAGTGAGGTGAAATTACCCTGAGAGAGGGCAGAGTTAAGCAAAAATTAGGAAGAAATCCTTCCCTGGGAGGGTGGGCAGGCCCTGGCACAGGTTGGGCAGAGAAGCTGTGGCTGCCCCATCCCTGGAAGTGTCCAAGGCCAGGTTGGAGCACCCTGGGCTGGTGGAAGGTGTCCCTGTCCATGGCAGGGGGTGGAATGAGATGAGCTTTGAGGTCCCTTCCAACCCAAACCAGTCTGTGATTCCATGATAAATCTAACTTATGCCCACTTCCAAGCCTGCAAAAATGATTTATGGCTCACATCATAACTTACTTAATTCCCAGTGGTTTAGTCTTTCAGGGAGAGAAGAAAAAGGACTGGCCACAGGGGAAGGTTCAGTTCTTGGAAACCCAAACTGTCTCAGAGTGATGCCCAACACCAGATAAGGGTGATCACCCTGCTGGGACAAATTGTCTTGACCTTCCTACCCAAAAATGTGGGGCTTCTCCGAATGCTGCTGCTCCAGCAAGAGCTGGAGACAAATGATAAGAAAGAAATTTCTGCTAAAAATAGGCAAAAATCAAATAGTTTCAGCAACAGCATGATGGTTTTTTGGCTTTTTTTTTTAAATGTGTTCCTTCCCATTTCATAATGCGTGTGAAAAGCACACAGTTCAACAGAGAAACTACAGAGAATGCTGCTCAAAATACACAGCACAGCCTGGAAATTCAGTTTAGTCAAGACCTGGTGCACGTGAACAATAAAATAAGCCCCTCAAACAAGAAACTCAAACCACCTTAAAATACTCTAAAGCACCAGAATTGCTCAGAATTTCTTTTAATACATTTTATTAGAGGAGTAATTAGCAGTGACATTTATAACCTCTCTTAGAATTAACGTGCATCATCTTTCTGTGCTGGTACTTTGGGTGCTGAACAAAAGGGATGCTGTCACTCAGCCTGACCTGGAGGGTAACAGGAGCCTCCAGGAGCCCTCACTGAACAGGGGGAAAATAACCCAGCCAGCACAACACAGATGGCACATTACAACTGCCTGGATTTAATTCTCACCAGAGCAGCCCTGGTAATCTACTGCACCGTGCCCCTCTCCCATCTCCTGCTCTCATCCAGCTTCCCTATTTAAATGAGGGCAAAAATAGTAGCTCACCATCTGCTGAAAGCAAATCATTTATGTCAAATTGAAGACTGGGCTTATAAAATGACCTGACTAAATGGAGCAGTAAGTGCATTACAACCGAAGGGGAGCTGAGAGCTCCTCCCCTGTATCCTCAAAAATCCTCCTGGATGCCACTGAACATGGAAATTCATGGGCTTTGCTTTTAAATGAAAACATGGACTTGTCACTGGAGCCTTGTCTACAGCGATGGGTTTGGAAAGGCTGCCCATGTGGGACCTGTAGGAAAACTCACTGGATGTGGGAGCAGCTGGCCCCAGGACAGAGCCATGGGGAGGCACAGGCACCAGGCTGCCAGCAAAACAAAGCTCACAGCCCATCCCATCATGTGCCAAGGCAGGAGTTTGCTGAAAACACTACAAAAACCACCAGCTGAATGCCAGTGTCATTTCCCATTTTGTAGCAAGCAACAAACCTTGGGGCTCCCTTCCCTTCTTCAGCAAAGTCAGAGCACAAGCAAGGTTTGGTCTCAAACACGGTGCCTGGTGGAGCTCCCTGGGCAGTGGGAGATCTCCAAAGCCCCTGCCCACACCAGGGGCACACGAGGGGCTCAGCCTGGCAGAGCAGCTGCTCCAACACCCTCCTGAGCAGAGCAGTGGGATCTGCAGGGAGGGAAGGATCCATCCAGACCAGTCCCCACCCCATGGGCAGCTCAGCACCTGCATGGTACAGATAATATCCTGGGGGCTGCTCCCTCCACCAGAGACAGAAACCCAGCAGGGGCCAAAAATCTGTGCAGGGAAAAACAGCAGGAGCAGTGCTCATAAAAACACTGGGAGAGAGTGGTGCTGCATGCCAGGGAAGCAGATCCAAGGATGGGCTCTATCCCAGCAGGGTCCCAGGGAAGCAAATCAAGGGATGGGCTCCATCCCAGCAGGGTGCTGCATCCCAGGGAAGTAGATCCAAGGATGTGCTCCATCCCATCCCAGGGAAGCAGATCCAAGGATGGGCTCCATCCCAGCAGGGTGCTGCATCCCAGGGAAGCAGATCCAAGGATGGGCTCCATCCCAGGGAAGCAAATCAAGGGATGGGCTCCATCCCAGCAGGGTGCTGCATCCCAGGGAAGTAGATCCAAGGATGGGCTCCATCCCAGCCACTCCAAACTCCATGCTGAAGGAACACCCAGAGTGGGGATGACAGCAGAGATGACAATGCCACCACAGCCCTCCCACAGCAGCACACCCCTCGCTACAGCAACAGTCCGACACAAAATAAGCAATAGATCTCCATCAGCTGAACAGGAGGATTTTTTCCTATGAATTATTCATCAGGAGCTTTTTTTTTTCCCCCTGCCTGAACACAGATGTGTTTACTTACACTGTGCCTCATTTACACTCAAGGTTTAACATAACAGGGCTCATTTTCTCTCCTCACAGTTTTCCAGGCACGGGGGGTAAAGCGTTTTTTTTCCCCTTTTGTCGTTCTCCCTTTGGTTGTTTGCAAACCAAAGCTATAATTAGAAGCCACGAGGGACCTGCACACTCCTTTGATAAAGAGCTGCCTGCCAGTTAAATCCCCCCCTGCACACACACACACACACACAGAGGCACCTGCCTGGATGTATCTCAGCTGCACCGAGAGCCAGAGGGATGTTTGATGCTAAAAGCTCTTAACTGGCTTCACCACCAAGTGCTCCAGCTCCCACCCAAGGGCTGTTCCTCCCCTCTGTGCTGGGGATGTCGTGTTTCACCACTTCATTTGTTCCTGCAGGGCTGCAAAGGGATTTGCATCCACCCCAGTGCCCCAAACGCCTCTGCCACGCCCGGCACAACGCCCCAAAGTCAGTAAAAATCACATCATTGTGCACTTATTTGGGTGGTGTGAGGTGCACAAGAAATGCACGCTATTTGAACTATCTAAGGGAACCACTTACAAGAAGGGCTGGTGTGGCTGGAGTCGTGCTAGGTGAAAACTGGCTGAAAACAGCCTCAACCCCAGCTTTAACAGTGAGTATCACAAAATTACAGAAGAGTTTGGTTTGAGAGGGACATTAAAGCCCATCCTGTCCCACCCCCTGCCATGGGCAGGGACACCTTCCACCAGCCCAGGGTGCTCCAACCTGGCCTTGGACACTTCCAGGGATCCAGGGGCAGCCACAGCTTCTCTGCCCAACCTGTGCCAGGGCCTGCCCCCCCTCCCAGGGAAGGATTTCTCCCCAATATCCCATCTCACCCTGCCCTCTGGCACTGGGAAGCCATTCCCTGTGTCCTGTCCCTCCATGCCTTGTCCCCAGTCCCTCTCCAGCTCTCCTGGAGCCCCTTTAGGCACTGCAAGGGGCTCTCAGGTCTCCCTGGAGCTTTCTCTTCTCCAGGTGAGCCCCCCCAGCTCTCCCAGCCTGTCAAGGACACTTGAACAACTTCACACTGCGCTACCCAAAGCTGATTTCAAGACCCTTTCCCCTGTTAATCAACCATTGCTCCTCCTCCTCCTGACACCAGCACTCCAAAAACATTCAATGCCAAGGCCACCCCAGGCCACACTAACCCAGGGTCTGCCCAGGGGCACAGAAATGTGGGTTTGTTGCTGTTTTAAGGAGTTTTAAGGAGTTGTACCAGCTCGTTTGCTCTTCTGTGATTACTGCAACCATCAAGCAGTGAAGAGAAGGGGACTAAAATTACCTTTACTGTAATTATCAGCCTGAACATTGCATTTTAAAGTTTAATGACCCCCAAGGAGGAGTGCAGCAAGGCACTGGCCAGCTGCAGATAACCCACTAAATCCCTCAGTTCTTGATTTTCTGGCCAAGCCACAGGACCTTACATCTCCAGATCAACAAGGGGATGGAGAAGCTGGAGGCCTCCTCAGCATCCACCAGCCTGGAAAGACCCAGATCCAGCACTGCTGGCTCTGGAGACACAACTGGGACACCAAAAGCTCTGAGGAGCCCAGGAATAATAAGTCAGAGAGCAGGGAGGGTTCTGAGGCTGAATTTCCCTGGGTGGGTACAAAGCACCACAGGTACCAGCACTCAGCAGCCTGGGCTGCTCCTGAGCTGGGGCAAGGCTTTGGTTCAGGAAGGGCCACCCTTTCCTGAAGTCTCTTCTGCTTTCAGGGCTCAGCATCACAGGCAACAACTCACAGAGAAGGAGGAATCCATTCCCACCACAAACCTCAAGCTGTGAACTCTCAGCATCACAGAGAGAACCCAACCTTCAACCATCTGAAAACCCACAAGACCAGCCTTTAGGGCCCACTAAGAGCTAATTGAAGTCCCCAACAAAACCAGCAGAGCCTGTGGAAGCACAAGCTCCACCAGGCCCTCCCAAGCTGGCTGCAGCTCCCTGAGGCACACAGCAATGGGGAATGCAAACTGGGATGCTGTTGTCCTTGCCTCAAACTGGGAGCAGCAAGGCATCTTCTGTGGGCACTGTGCACAGGAGGGAAGGAAGGAGGGAGACACCTCCTCCAGAAAGCTCCCCTTTTTCTTTTTTGTCCTGTTAAATAGTGCAGGTGATGAGTTCATTCCAAACTCCCCCAGGGCCCCAGAAGGACGTTGCCCCCATGAAAGCAGTGCCACGTACCAGAAAAGGGCCCTGCATGTCCCAGGCACACTCAGACACTTCACACCACCTCCACAGCAATGGTTTTCTTCCCATTTTTCCTGCTCATGACACTCAGTGACCCCAAAGTCACCCTTCCCCTTGGGGTGGCTTCACAAGCTGGAGGGCAAAGAAGGTTCCTGGCAAATCAGAGGAGGTTTTGAAATGCCTCCCACGCTGAGGATGTTCCCCAGCAGCCCTTCAGGGATCCTGAACTGCACCCTGACACCCTCCCAGAGTCAAATAAGCAATGGGGGATCAGTGCCAGGATTAGGGAGACATCCCTGGCAGTCCCCATCCCACGGCCAGCAGGAAGCCCTCAGTGAGCACAACTTCCTAATATTTCCATTCCACAACGTTCACTGCCCCAGATCTGGTGCAATTTGGCCCGTTTTGGGCAGGCCAAAGCACCTCAGAGAAGCCTGAAGGTTCTGCCCTGTTTCCAGCAGCTCACACTTCTGCTTCTACACAATGAGATCCCACAGCATCATCCCAAAACAGCCAAGGGCTGGTGCTGGCAATGAGTGAGGAGACACCAAACCCCTGTGGGGGTGCCATGACTGTCACCCCACGGTGGCCACAGGGGTGAAAATCCTCCCACACCCACCAGGAAGAGGAACCTGGGGAGGGTGTGAAGCAGCAAATAAATACCTTCTGTGCTCAGCAGTCAACCCTGGACATATCACAGGGCAGGTCAGCCCTGTCACCTCCCAGAGCAGGCCAGTCCTGTCACCTCCCAAAGCTGCCCCTTCTGGCAGCAGAACCCCCCACCCAAAACTCTCCCTCCTCCATCAGCTTCCACCAGTTGTGTCTGTTTGGGTTTTTTTCCACCCAGCAGTGAAATCAGGCAGCTTTAGCTCTTAATCCCCTTAATTAGGGGTGTGCAGCAGGCTTCATTCCTTAATTACATCCATTGACACATCTGATGCAACACATTTACAAACAGCCACTTCCACTGGAGATGGCTCTGAATCAAAACCTCCGTCACCAGCGGGGAGAAGACACAGCACCACGTTCTGGATGCTTGAACAGGACACACAGCTCAGGAATGCCACTGCCATTAAACCATCACCTGTTCCCCTGGCAGGATTTGGGCAACCCCAGCATGGAGTAAAGCACTGGCAGGCCAAGGTTTACAGAAAAAGGCTACCAGAAGTTTACAGAGAAAAGAGTCCATTTCAGGCAATGCTCTCAGTGTTACCCCATGGGATGGAGGGATGATATTTGAGCACCTGACCCGGTGATTTTGGCCCATCACCATCAGGGCAGGCTGTTAAAGGCAGACAACAACGGGGGGGCTTCATTTCAGCTGCCAGGAATGCCTTTGATCCTTTGGGAGAGCAAATAGCCAGCACTTTCTTACCCCCACTTGTGCTGCACAACCCAAAGGAGGACGCTGCCACCTCCTGCCTGCCCACAGGGCCATGGCAGGGTTATCCCACCGGGAGCCTCTGCTCACTCCTGCTTTGAATTACTGCTCCAGCATGTAGGAAAAGAGTCAGCAGGGTATTAAACACCACGTTGGGGAGAAGGGGAAGCATCGATTCAAAAATGGGATGGAGGATAAGATGGTTTTGTGAGGTTTCTCTCAGTGCTGGAGAGCCAAGGAGGGATCTGTGCTGGTCCCCAGAGCATCCTCTGCTCAGCTCTGCCACCAGCCCAGGGTTGCTGCAACCATTTGCATGGAGGAAATGGGCATAAACATTGCTTTCTTCAGACCAAGGAGAGGAAAAGGAAGTTGTGCTCACGCTCAGCTCTGCAGGGAGGGGTCACAAACACCCTCTGCACCCACATCCAGGGGCTGTTTGCTCATATTTTCGGTCGCCGCCCTCCTTTCCGCGCTGGATGGGTTGGTGTGGGAGGGTGTTGTGGGTAGTGATTTCACTGAGCAAACAGCAGCAATGCCACGTTTCACCAGCTCTCAAGAGGTATTTTTGACTTCTCCAACGCCCACCTTTGGCACCCAGCACGGCAGGACAGTGTCAGTGCTGAGTCTCACACTGGTGCTCCTTGGGTTTGGGAACAAAGCACCACAACACCTTCCCCTCCAGCCACACTTAATCCTCCTGCTCCAAACACAGCTCCACCCAGGAGAACATGGACAACATGCACCAGAAGGATCTCTCCCACCCCCCCTGTCCAGCTGTACTACATCTCCACCCTTTCCACCACCCCTCAGTCCCCTCCTACCCTCTCCCCACTCCCAGGGGCTGCCCAGGACCCCCTTCCCCACCCACTCATAGCTTTCCCTCCATCCTTCTCCCTTTCATCCTGCATTAAAACCACACTGGGAGAAGCTCAACATCCCCAAGGGCATTAAAGGGAGCCTGGGTATGAAGACATGTGCACTGGGAAGTTGTAAACCAGCTTTCTGCTCTCCCACCAGGCCCACACACACCTGCCATGGCACTGCCAGGGCACTGCTGGCCACCAACCAGCTGAGAAGACAAGAGCAAACACCTCCCAACTGTTTAAACACTGCAATATTTGAATCAAAGTGCAAAGCCATTAAAGGCCGAGTTATTTCCTTTAGCAGGGATAAAGCATATGCAGAAAACAGCAGCTGGTTTAAATCTCCTCCCTGTTAAAATAAATTGTAGCTGGGGCTAGTGGTGCTTTCTGGATAAGCTGTTGGCCTTGTGTACACAATTTAGCATCCCATTGATACTTATTTTATGAGTTAGGTCTCAAAATAATCCTGACTCTATTCAAAGTGTGTGCATGTGTGTGTGTGCACAGCCCCCCTCCCCGACAACACAGCGGTGGGAGGAACAGCCACATGTTTTTCTGGAGAAGCTTTGCTTATTTTTCCCTTTTTTATATTTAAATCCCAGTTGTGCAATTGCCTCATGCCCAGCTGAAGCCTCATTGAACCCAACAGAGCTTCAAAGCTCTGCAGCCTCACAGGGTCTCAGCGTGGCTCAGGCATCTACCAAGCACCAAAACCAACAGAAAATTAAAGAATAAACCACGTTACCCTCAGCATTTAGGACTCAAAACCTGCTGGTCTTGCCCAGCACCCAGTATTGAAGACCAAAAGCAGAGCCCCAGCTCAAATTCTGCTGCTGAAGGGCTGTGAGTCCCCCAGTCCCAATTCCAGACAAGTGAGCCGCTCTTTTCAGCGTGCTGCTGACAGCAGGAGCCACACAACAATATTGCTGAGAGCCACATTCATGCAGCACAAGGGAACAAAATGCCACACAAATCCTCTTTTCTGCAAGCTCTGGTGCTATCATTGTTCGGGTTAAAACTGCCATGAGAAGACCCTTGAAACAAGACCAGGGAGAAAAGAGTGGAGAGAGCAAAAAAAGGCACCGGTGAGCTCAGCTGGGTGGCTCGGCCAGGGGGCTCTGCCAAAGCAGCTCTTTGCTCCTCCAATAAATACACTCCTAAACCACTTCATTGGCACTTCCTTCAGGTGCTCGTTCTATACACAGGAGCTGTGATATGTGATAAATGCTTGCCTGTTCCTCTGTAAGGTGAAAACAATGTACAAGCACACGAGGCCTGAGAGGGTGCAGCTCGCTCCCAGGCACCTCCTGAGCAGGGCATGTGGAGAGTGAGAGCAGGGAAATGCCACACCAGCTGCAGAAAGCAGGTTGGGTTTTGCAGCCTTTGCAGTGGCAAGAAATGTGGTTTGAGAATAAAATGCAAAAAAACAAGACAGAAACAACGCAATGAGCTGGGCATCCCTTCACAGCCTGAGCTCGCCCCAGCTCCCCAACCAAACAAGCTGCAGAAACTCTTCAGAAGTGAAGAGCTACAACTCCACAGCAACAGCATTTCATTCTCTCACTCCTAAGCACGGGAGATGCTTCAAAAATACCTGCCTTACCAGGTTGTGTCCCCTCTTCAGCACTCAGGGCAGGAGGGCAGGAGTGCTGCCTTTGCTCTGGAGTGCCCACACTGAGCGTGGACCTCGCTTGTGCCTCCTTTCACTGCCATGTGGATTTGCTGTTTCCCAGGGGTTTTACCTGCTGACATTACAGCTGCAAGCCTGCTTGGTTTATTTAACCACACTCCTGCTCTTAAGCTCCCATCCAATTACTGCTCCCAATTAGCCGGCGCTCCAGAGCCGACATTAATTACAGACTCCCCGGCACACCAGGAGCTGAGAGAGCAAACCTGCTGCCATCCAGGAGCAGCCTCTGCTCTGGGAGAGGAGACAGAGATTCCTGGGCTCAGGGGTGCAATAACAGCCCTGGGCATGAAGAGGAGGTTTGGTGGAAAGGTGTCATTGCAGCCTCAATGCTCAGATCTCAGTCCCTTGGACACCCCCTGCATTAAATGTCTGGTTTAACCTTTGGGATTTGACAAAACACAGCACCAGTTCAGGACTGGGATGGGAACCCAGGGGATGTGGGGCACACAGCAGTAACAGCAGCCAGCACTGTGTAAAGGCATGGGAGTTTAAAGTGCCTTTACAAAACCCCTCAAAAAAGGAGGGTGGAGACCCCAAACTCCCCAGCACACAAAAAATGTACCTGCAAACCATCACCCTCCAAGCACAGGCTACTTTATCCCACCATCTGAGCTTTTCAGGCATTAACACCAGACCTGGGAGGTCAAGACCCAAAACAACTCCCTGTGGCACATCCCAGGGCCACAGGAGCACAGTGGGAGCCTTTGGGAATGGCATGGAATGACCCTTGGCTGCTGGCAGAGCCTTCACAGACACCCTGACATCTGCAGACAGCAGAGCAAGAAGTTATTTTGCAACTCACATTGCTCAGATTTAATAATCTCCCTGGTGCAAGACATCCTTGTGGAGGATTTTGAGAAAGATCCCGTAAACTTTGGCCTCTTCTTTTCCTTTCCACAAATAGATCTCTCTTGCACAATGCACTGCTGCAGTGCCACTGTGTGAAACAGCGACAGGCCAGAAGGAAACAGCACTTTGCCACGATTATCTACCCATTTTTTTATGGAATATTAGGTTTTTTGCTCAAAAGGTGTGCTTGGGCAGTGCAGAGCACTTTCACCAACAGCCCTGCAGAATTCACTCTTCACAACAGCAGGTCAGAGCTAGATTTCCATACACAAGAGGAAAAGGAAAAGGTGATTAACTCCTCCAGGGCTTGGAGATCCCCCTGGAGCATCCACAGGGAGCTCCAGGGTGGCATGAACTGCTCCCATCAGGACAAAGCCTGCCCAGGGACATGTCCCATGCCAGGAACTGCATCACTTATGCAGCAGAACATGCCTTCTAACCCACAATGTATTTCATATTAAGGGCAGCAATTAACTCAATTAGTGGTCACCCAGCGAGCTGCTGCTTCACAAAGGGGATCATTTGAAGCAGCAAACCCAACTCCCAGCCTGGTTTAAAGCAGGGAGATGCTGCACAAGCACAAACACGTGGGTGCCACTGGGAAATCAGGAATGGCTGCTGCAGGGGGGCTTATCCCAACCACTGCCTTAATACCAGTTGGGTGGATCTGGGATTTCAGATGGAGCACACACATCCCCATTTACAGGGATTCAACTCCAAAAAGACAGTCCTCCTACTAAACTGCAAGTGCCACATCCATTTCTCCCCACAGTAAGTGCACATCACACACATGATCACTGCAAAAAGCCAGAAGGGACTGTGCTGGGTACCACACTGGCTCATTACTTGTGTGACAAATTATCAACTTGAAAATCAAATATCTGCACAGCTCCAAGCTGAATTTTTTCCCCCAATTTGCATTTTTTTCCAATTTGCATTTAAAAAAAAATATTATAATTCACTGCTGGGAGCGGCAAAGACATATTTTTCTTTAAAACACAGCACCAAATTTCAAGCCTATTTCCCAAAGCACCATCAAAGAGCTCATTGCTGCTGACACCAAGAGGGCTGGCTCTTTTTGTGTCTGGGAATCAGCCCTTCATTTGAAGCTCGTGCAAAGCCTGGGGATGTCCCAGGTTGTTTTCACAAACCCTGCCCCATCCTGAGCAATAATGACTCATGACACCTGAACTGCTGCACCCATGAAACACCCTGTGACTAGGCCAGGGGTGGGAAGGCAATTCCAGGAGATTAACTTTGGGAAAACAGGCAAAAACTGCACGTCCCCCAGTTGTTGTTTCCTCTGGAAATGTGGAACTCAGAGGCTGCTGGGTTTGGCTGATGCTCAGCCTCGTGGGGTGCAGCCAAAATCCCAAATGCTGCTGCTGCTCCATTAGCAAAGCTCTGATGATGTTTTCCAACAGAGAGGCTTGTGATTTTCTCCCTCCCCTTGTTTGCTGTAAATGTCTCAAAATATTTTCCCAGGGAACATTTCTGGTGAAGGGGATGAGGAGGAAAAACACGAGCAGGAACAACCCACCCACAAACCTCACAGAGCTGCACCTCCAGTTGATGATTTCTCCCTCCACTCAGCTAGAAAATCTGTTAGAACAGGTGTTTTAATAAAAAACCAAATGTTCTTCACCTGTCCTAAGATGTTTTCCTAGTGGCAAAGCTCAAGAGTTACAATTAATCAAACCTCAGTTTCAGTATAAGTCACCACTCCTTGGTTTTCTGCCACAGGCAGAAGTTTCAGCAGGTTAAGCTGTTTCCAAAACAAACACAATCTATCAACAACTTTTCGGCTGATTTTATAGTTAATACATCAAAAGGACAGAGCTGTTTTTTTCCTTATAATTGTATTGTCAAATACAAGCAGGAGCTGGTCCCGCTGCACAGGGCTGAGGGGTTTTGCATCTGCTGCTACCACAGGAGTGATTTACAACAGTCTGAGCTGAGAAACCATGAGAAATGGTTAATGTACAACCAATTCCCCCAGGAAACAGAGCCTGCAAGCAGGCTGGTACCTCAATCAGACACTGAGGAGCTCCACACACACCCTGTGACCCTCTGCCTTCACCTGTGTTTGCAGGGACCCTGATCACCAGCAGGCATGCAGCTCAGATATCATAAAAAAAGTACAAAAAGGTTTAAATCATTGCATTTGGATGTGTTGTATGTAACACAATGTATGTGCACTCCCTGGATCAAACCCCACCAGTGTGATACTCAAGCAATGCTCGTGGTGGAGAGTTCAACTGTTATAAAAAGAAATAAACCTGCAAGAAAATTAATCCCAGTGAAATACCAAATTTCTCAGTAATTGCCAGCCTCCCTTCCTTGTCCAACTCATGCCCCATGTCCATTATCTGCTCCCATTCCTCCTCCAGAGGCACACAGGCACATCATTCCAATAGATGCAGGTTCCCCCAGCTCTCCCTCTCAACTCATCATGCAATGAGGAACTCCTTTTTTAACAAACCACATCTCTGCAAAAGGAATATCACCATTGGTCAGCATCAGGGCACATGAAGAGGGTCAATCATCATTTTTAAGTAAGCCAAGAGCACCAGCTGCAAAATGTGAACCCCTGACACTGGCCATGTCACTGCTGGCTCCCCCACCAGCACCTGAACCAAGAAGTGGAATATTTCTACATTGGTGCCTCAAACTGAGGGGATGGGAAATACCAGCCACTCAAAGCATCTCACTTCAGAACAAAATAAAATTGTTCTGAATTTCTGAATTTCCTGTTCTGAAGCAGGAAAAACCTGCTCTGGTGTGTAAGGGGGGAAATGCCATTTTTTGACAAGAACACGCTCGGACACTGCAAGCCCCTTCAGTTCTCGTTATCAAGGGGATATTCAAACCTCAGTGAGGATCCCAAACCTCAGTGCAGAGAGGGGCAGGGATGGGATCCTGCCCAGGATGGGCACCACACTGCTCTGCCCTCAGCATCACACCCAGCTTTATTCCACCATTTGCTGGGGGAGGGAAGGGAAGTGCAGAGACAGGAGGGAGCAAACAAACTGATACAGCCGCCCATAAACAAAGGAAGTGTTTTTTGAAGGCACCATCCAGGTGGACAGGATGGAAATAACAAGCAGCAGTTACCACAACAGCCAAAAAACTCCAGGAAAAGTCTGAAGAAAGTATTTCTTCCAACAACACACACTGGAAGGGCTATCAGGGGAGTTCAGCACGTGGCCCTTTCCCTGCTATCTCCAGCACACCCTTCCCATGGTGATGGAGTCACTCCCTCTCCACATAAACCCCCTCCCCAGGGTCCCCTAAAATATTATATGATTATTCAGAACCCCCTGGAGAACAAAGCCAGCTCACCTGTGTGATGAAGTCAGCAAAGCCATGTGTCTGCAAGGCTCTTTTCCATCACATTTAAACACCCAAGGGTGCCTGGCTGCACATGAAAACCCACGGAAAAGCAGCCCCTCATTTTTCCCTCCCCAAATACTTTCTCATCCCAGTTTCCTCCAGGAAACCTTTTTGACTAGAGCTATGTACAAACAGCTGAAAATGGGCATTTTCTCTGCAGCTGGATTCCTCCCCAGGCCCCAAACTGTCCCAGAGGAGGGTTATTCCAGCAGCTGGACCAGCAGCCCACCAAGATTATCACATGGCTGTTTGATATGCTTATTCCCCAAGACTCTCCCAAGCTGCTCACCACACACACTCACTTTCAAGTTGGCAGTGGGAGATAAAAGAGCAGCAGTATCAGCCACCAGCACCAATCCCAGGAGGGATGGAGGGCCATGGATGCAGTGCTGGCACTCCCTGGGATGGGGGGACATCCTTGGGAGGGATGGAGGGACACCAGGGAAGTTCCAGGCACTCATCCCACCTGGATTCTCACTGCTTAAAATTTTATACTTGCCACTGAATCCTAAAAACCACATTTTCTTGCATGGGATGTGACCCCTTCCTCCTACAAGCAGCCTGGGAACACACCTCTGCCTTCTGCCTGTGTCAGGGCATATTTACATGATAAATGCCCTTTTTCTTACCTCTACACACTCACACAGGAGAGAGAGAGATGCTGGTTAGGTGACTTTTTTTTTCTTCACTTCACACCAACAACTCCCACACAACTTTAACCCACAATTTCCATCCTGCCTGACAATCACTGCCAACCAACAGTTGTGAAACAGGTGTTTAGGACAGAAAACTCTGCCCTAATGCTGCATTTAAAGACTTTTCAGACAAAATGAGCAGCTGAGTTTCCATTTACGTGATGAACAGGAGGGCTCCCTTGTCCAGGCAGGATGGCAGCTCAGCTTAAGAGGGGAAATCAGGGATACACATTTAGGTTGGATTTTAGGGAAAAGGTTCTTCTTCCCCCAGAGGGTGGTGGGCACTGCCCAGGCTCCCCAGGGCAGTGGGCACGGCCCCAAGGCTGCCAGAGCTGCAGGAGGGTTTGGATGATGCTCTGGGGCACAGGGTGGGATTGTTGGGGTGTCTGTGCAGGGCCAGGAGCTGGATCCCTGTAGGTCCTTTCCAACTCAGGATTTTCCACAACATTGGCTGTAGGACCCTCTTATCCACTGTCTCAGGAACTGGAAGGCAGCAAAGCAGAGCTGCAGGAGGAGAAACATTTCCTGGCTAGGCCAGCTAAGCTGGACCTGAACAATCTTTACCCTTCCACGAAGCAGCCCCTGCCCAGTGACAAATGACTCCTAAAACTCCCCAGGAATGGTCACCAGCTGCATGTTTCTCATTTTCCAAGTGCCTGGCTCAAGGCACTGCAGGGCAGCTCCCAGAGGCAGGAACAGGGGCTGGAACATGAAACGTTGCACCATGGTCTGTGTCAGAGGGATAAAACCAAACCACCCTTCAAGCTGTCCCGGAGCATCCAGAGAACTGCCCAGACCAGCTCGTGCTTTTGATTCATTTGCTCAGGCACCACAGATGGATCCAGGCAGGAATTATGAATCCTGCCTTCGGAGCAGAGTTTGAATAAACACAGCCCAGGGCGCTGGACACAAAGGGATGGGACTGTCCCCACTTGGGCCCAGCTCACTCTGATATTCACTGATACCCGAGCCCTGAGGGGGGGAAAGTCCATCTGGACTCACACCCTGAGCCCATTCCTGCATGGAAAGGTGGGAGATGCTGCAGGACCAGCACCAGCACACACCATCTTCCACCTCCCAGGGTTTGCCTCTGCAATTCTACTATAAAGCCTCGTGAGCAGCTTAGTTATTTATTTAACTAAAAGCTTTTAATTATCTCTCTCTCACACACACGTTACGTGGGGCGGGGAGGGGGGGAATAATCAGCCTCCAACAACGGGTGACTCGTGGGTTCAAAGGAATTGTGGTTTCCCCAGAAATGGCTCACCAGCCCAATTTTGCTGCTGCTGAGCCAAACCTGCCCCCAGCCCCAGGCTCCAACCACGGGGGAGTTGCTCCAGAACAACCCAGGCTGAGCTCAGCCCTGTGAGAAGGGCTCGCTTTGGGCAGAGAGAAGGCTCCTCCCCAGGTCTGGCAGCCAAGGAGGGTTATTCCATGGTGTGACCATGCTGGAGAGCCAGGCTGACATCCCATGGCACTCACGCTCACCACCAGATGGACTGGGCTGCTCCCCAAAAAGGCACGTGTGGGATGGAACTCCGTGGCCACACAGAGCTCTCCCAGCACCTGCAAGGAGAAACACTGCTCTTCTTCCCACGCCTTGCAGGCTCTGCACCGAGAGCAGGGAGCCACAAAATCCTCAGTCCCCTCCAAAAACACCAGAGTTCAAGGGCTGTGAGACTTTATGAATTATAAATTGCAACTGGCTGCTGTTGACGTCTGCTCTGAGCACGGCAGCTACAGCAGGCTGGCAGGGGAATTTGTTGAAAAAGCCCGGATCAGAAATGCAGCAGGGTCTGCAGGAGCGTGCCCTGCAAGAGTCCAATGGCCTGAACACACCCCCCCAAACCCACATAATTTTTCTCTCTGTGGAACTGCTTCATTTTAAAAAAAAAAAGAGATTTAACTCATCTACGGGGACAAATTAAAAGCATTTGCTTTTAATACACAATGTGAGCGGAATTACACAAGCAAAAATTCACATCAACAGAAAAACAAGCGTAAACAACCGACTGAACGTAAAGAAACTAATGGTATTAATCTGGATTAAGTACAAGCCATGGCCATTCCTACCTAATCCATCCAATGGGCAGAGATAAATCCCCGCTCTGCAGCATCCTACGGTCCTTTGCAACTTAAGGACCCTCAATACCCATCAAAACAGCAATAGATGAGACACATAAAGGGGAATTTTTACGTACAGCCCTCTGTTTAATCTACACAGGATTACAGGGAAAGCCAAGCACGAAGAAAGCAGAACAATCATTGCAAAAGAGCCCCAGCCCAGGGCACCATTTCCACTCCCAATGCAAAGCTCTCCCTGGAGCTTCCCTGGAGAGATGCAGGACAGCAACAAACACAGCTTGGAGCCTGAACAACCCGAGTGGCTGCCATTTCTTAATGCTCCAGGAAAGTTGCACGGGGTGAGCCATGGGTAGGGAGAAAGCAGTTGTTTAAAAGCACAAAATAAAGTTTATTATGGTAGGAAATTATATGCATCCATAGGGCTGCTGCAGGGCCCTCAAGCTCCCCTACTAAACCAACACCTCTGATTCAGCACAGCTCATTCCCAGGGATGCCAAAGCAGCTCCAGCAAGTCCAGGCACTGGCCCAGAGTGGCACCCAGCTACAGCTCCCCACTGCAGCCCCACACATGCCTCCATCCACAGCAGCACGGGAAGCTTCCCATCAGGAGCAGGGATCCCTCACCCAAAGACCTGGGGAGAGCCAGAGCTTCCCCATACACCACAGACACAGGACCTCTGAGGATCACTGGCTTCTCATGCTCTCTCCCATAAATAGGTGCAATGTGGCAACAAGGGGCTGAAGAAAAACCCACACTGCACTGACACAGTCCCCCAAATGAAGAGCTCTCAGCCCACATTCCTCATTGGAGAGCCCAGGGAAAGGTGTCTGAGGAGAAACTCCTGGCCAGGTGTTGTCAACACACAGCCAACACCTCCACTCGACTGCCCTGAGGATGAAGAGGCAGAGGGTCACTTGCTGACCCCCAAAATCCAAGATTCCTTTGAGATGCTAAACAAGCACAGAGCCACTGCCTTTCATCAGCAGCCCTGTGCACACACAACTCCATTCCAGCACATTACACACCACATTCACATCATCATCATCATCCTTCCATCAACACATCAAAGCACACGGAGCATCCCGACATCCCTGTGAGCTACCCCAGCACAGCAACACTTTGATGGCTAATGAATGAATTTGTAGAGGTGCTTGGCTGCTCACTAGAGAAGCCACATCCCCACCTCCCATCCATTCAAATATCTGCTCACCAAGCAGTAAATGGGGCATGTTTCACCACTTTTTTTGAAAAATCAAACGCTGTCAAGTGAAAAATCCTGCGGCCACTCACGCGGAGCACGGACAGTTGGCAGGGAGAAACCAGAGCCAGGAGCTGTAGCTTTGGAGTATCATTGTCTGAGGCTTTTTTCAGGCTTTGGGAACATAAGGTGTTTGGAAACAGGCAGAGGAGAGCTCTCCCTCCTCGGGAGTGTTGCTTTCCCTGCAAACGCTTTGCTTCTGATAATCTCATTTGGTTTAAATTGCAGTTGTGAGATCAGACGAAAACACAGGTAATTCCCATTCTCCTCATCTAAACTGATACAGGAAATAATGAATGTGTTTATGTTAGGGGAAAAATAATCATCTTTCCCTCTGTTTCCTAAGGCTCTAATTTGAGTTTTCAAAGTAAGAAGCACTATGTTTATCCTGATATTTACCATCCACAGCAGATTATGTTTCTCCATGGGAATCCTAGAAAATCCTCACCTTCTTTATTAAGGCCATGGCAGCAGGGATATGCAAAGGACCCCACTGCCTTTGGAATGACACCCAACACCCAGAATCATTCCAGAAACAAAGCTGAAGACACCAGAGGTTGGCAGCACATAAAACATAACCATCAAGTGTATTAGCATCACTGACATGCAACACACACCAAGGGCAGGACATCCCTTAACAACCACCACAGTGCTGCAGGAAAACCTTCCATTCCTTAAAAATACAGGTGGACCAGCCATTAAAAAAGACAAAAACCTACTTTGGACGTACTCAAAGTAGCTTTGGAAGCAAAGGGAATCAGCTTATTGTGAAAGGGACTGCACTCCACAGCATGAGGGCAGCCCCTCTGCATCCCCCCCCCAGAGCCAGCGTGTTCTCCACCCCCTGAGACCTTACAGGGCTTATTTTTACATTCAGCAACTCAACTATGAGTAAGAATCACTAATTCAAAGTCCATCTTTCCAGATGTACCAAACGAAGGCAAATGAAACCCAGCGTGTTTTGAAAGCTTCAAATACTGAACAGCAAGAGCAGATGAAGGCAAAAATTAGGTTTGTGGTGCTGCTCAGAATTAAGATTTTCATGAAATAGTTTACACTGAAAAGGACCTATTTTGCTTTGCTTCTCCAGTATCTTAATTAAATTATAACACAAAGAATTATAACTGAACCAGCACAACACCTGCCCCAGAATTCAGACAATCTCTAAGATATTTTCTCTGTGCTGCCAAACGTGCAATTCTTGAAGAACCATTTACACACCCAGAGCAGGGAGGGCTCTCACCCCCTGCCCCAAAATAGCCCCCCAAACCACACCAAACCCTCTCGGCGCACAAAGGGGGAGCAAGTTCCTTTTCCCCAAAAAACAAGGAAGCGGGACACTTGCAGCCACGGCACTCACAGGGGTGGTCGAAGGGGATTTTTACCTCAGTCCAGACCCTTTGGAGTTGTTTTCATTGCAAAGGGTGCCCCGCTGGAGGTAGGAAATAAAAATACGCCTCGGTGGAAAATCCTGTTAGCGGAGAGTGTCGCATCCCAGCGGGCTGAGCTGTTTTCCTGAGCTGGAATTCCCAGGGAAGAGGGATGCACGGTGGGGAAAGAGCCTTCACGTGTGTCCCACGGGTGGGCGAGCAGGTCCCCATGGGAGCCCGGAGCTCTTCCCTGCCAGCCCTTCCCAGCCATGTCTCCTTCCTCCTCCTCCTCCTGCACAATGGACTGTGGGCAGCGCTGGGGACCCCGGCTCGGCCACGGCAGCCCCGGCCACCCCCTGCCCCAGGGATGGGGGGCACTGGGTGCCAGCTGTGTCCCCATCGTGCTGCCCCTGTTTCCCAAGCTCCTGCAGGACCTGCCTCGGGCTGAGCCTCAGCCTTTTGGCTTCCAGTTCTCCATGACACAGGGAGCGCTCACACAGGAGCTGTGCACGCACACACAGACAGTGCAAACAGAGGCACAGCATGCACACACACAGAGTGTGAACGCTGATACACCGTGCACACACAGAGATACATCGTGCACACACACAGTGTGAACACTGATACACCGTGCACACACACAGAGTGGGAACACTGATACACCGTGCACACACAGAGATCACACACGGATACAACTGTGCACAAACACAGAATGCACACATGAATACACCGTGCACACATAGAGTGCAAACATGTCGTGCGCACACAGATACNACTGATACACCGTGCACACACAGATACACCGTGCACACACATAATCACACACAGATACAATTGTGCACAAACAGAGAATGCACACATGGATACACCGTGCACACACAGAGGGCAAACATGTCGTGCACACACAGATACACCACGCAAAGACACACACGCACCACGCAAACACAGACAGACCATGCACACACACACAGAGTGCAAACCCACCGTGCACACACACACAGACACACGGTGCACACACAGGAAGAGCCCGCAGCAGTCTCCGCGCACACCCCCATGCCCGGCACACACATAGACACGCGAGGTGCCCGTGCACACCACGCGTGCACACTCCAGCACCCACGCACACAGCGCAGGGGCTCGGGGCGCGCACACACCCGAGTACACACACACAAACACGCACACACATAAACATACACCCCGCGCA
>WBMV01007113.1:288870-306481 GCA_013396655.1 Campylorhamphus procurvoides | reverse complement strand
TCCCGCGGCTCTGCCCCCCGGCTCCGCCCACACCCCCCTCCACAACACTGTAGTAAGTTCTGATTGGCTGAGCGCGCGGGGCGGGGCCGCGGCGGAGCCTCCCTATTGGCTGAGGGGAACCCGCGGCCGGCGCGCGGCGTTGAGGGGGGGGTTGGCGCGCGCCCCCTCATGGCCGCCCCCCCCCTCCCCTCACACCCCGGCCCTTCCCTCATGGACCGGCCCTTCCCTCATGGACCCGCTCCGCCTCCATCAGCACCGCACACCGCCGGCAATGCCATCAGCCCGGCCTCTCCCCTCATCCCCGCTGCCAAACGGTAGGCAGAGGGGGCGAGCTGGAGGGTTTGGCGCCGCACGGCACCGGTAGGAACGGGGCAGGAGGGGCCCTGCCCGCCGCTCCCCCCTCAGCCCGCCCTGACCTAGATTTTAAATACAGTTCGCTGTCTGACGGGGAAAGTTGTGGCCCAGCCCTGAAGGGAGAGCCCGGGGAGATGAACGAAGGATGGAGGGGTGGGATGAAGGAGGTGGGGGGATGAGGAAAGGGTGTTTGGGTTTTATTCGGTCTGTTACTGCATTCTGTATTTCTTTAATTTTTTAAAGCCTGAGGCCGTTCAGAACCGGACAGCTACTGCCTCAGTCGGTGGGTGACGAGCCAAAAAAGCCACAATGCAGGTCAAGAAGAACCCCCGCCGGGAGCCAGCACAGCCCTGCCCTGCAATCCCTCACCCACAGCAAGGACCGGCTTTTCCCCACCTACAGCCGAGTCACACCCGGTCCCCTCGGCCAGGCAGAGCTGTCCAGCCCTCCCCGCTCTGTACATCACAGCAGAACGCTGCCCACAGCCACCAGCACTTCCACGGGCTCCTGCCCGGCTCGGGGGGGACAAATCCCCCTCGAATATTTGCACAATCCCAAAAGACGCCTGGCACCGAGGCATCTCTGTTTGTTTCCCGAAGAGAATTAAGCTCTCAGGCACGTTATTCTGCTTGGATTAAGAGCAACGGCCCTGCCTCCTCATCAGCAGATAATACCCCGGGGCTGATGCACACCCTGCCTGGGACAGCTCCATCCTCATGCTGAGCCCTCACTGCTGCTGACCTGGCAAGGGCCACTCACACACTGAGGGCACTTGGGCTAAGTGGGAGCTAAAACCCCTCAATTTTCTGAAAAATTAACATGCTTCTCACAGCTCTTTACCCCTTCTCCATTATATCTGTGACACTCAGCTCAAAAAGAATAGAGCAGCTCCCCCTTGCCTCAGTGTTGATACCACTTGGGAAAGCTCCTTAATGAGAGGGAAGATGGGTATTTTCACCTTAAATCTGCACTATCTGGTTTCTTTGGACTCAGCTGAGCACATTTGATTAAAAGCCACAGGCTGGGAAAGGTCTGTAAGTCTCTGCTCCTACACCAGGGACAGGCAGTCCCTTTGAAACATGCCCTGAAGCTCCGACTTCATTCCCCACAGCAATAAATTAACATGTTTTTATAGCCAGGGCTGTGCATGGAGGAGCCTCACACTTGGTGCTGACCCCACCACAACTGCTGCTTCTCACCCAGGGGTGGGCTGGAAACACTGTCAGGTGAGAAACACAAGTCCAAAAATGCTTTGAGGAGAAAATCACCGAGCAAAGAAACCACAGTTTTTGGGTGGCAGCAGCTTCTTGCAATTAAGAAAAACAAGCAAACAAACCCACATCGCCTCATTGTCCCCCACATGAGGAGTGGTTGCAGATTAAGAGGAGCAGAGACCAGGGCAACAAAAACTTTGCATCAAAGCAGTGATTTAACACCACACAGCGCATCATCCACTGTGCTCACATCAGCAGATGATCCCCAGCTCCATCTGCCAGCTGAGAACAGAGAGCAGCAGCATTCTGAGCCATTATTTCCCAGGTGAAGCATTTCTTCACAGGGAGCACCAGTGCAAGCTGCAGACACGCTGTGCACGAGGGCAAAGGATGCTGTCACCTCTCCAGGCCCCAAACAAATGGCTGAGAGCTCAAATGGAAGGACAAGCTTCAAAGCTAAAGGAGCAGAAACTAAAAGGTTGACTTATCAGGTATGAAAAGAGACATTTAGTCTGTGCCATGAGAGCCCCTGGAAAATGCTCTCTTGGTGCAGGGGGACTTGAGCCTAGGCCAAAGTTCCTTTTGAACAGAGCAGAAAATAAGGGGGGAAAAGGGAAAAATACCCCAAAACCACCACTTTTGTGCACATGGAAATACACCCATCACCACCACACTTCTGTAACTCACTGACTTAGCTTCTAACCTTTTCCCCCCTACACAGTCCCTGACCTCTGAAATCCCATAGGAAGTAATGGAAATGTCTTAAATTCTTCACTCTAAGAACAGTTTGCCCCGTTCCAAGCCCGGATTGCAAATATTTAAAGACCTCTCCCAGATACAGCCGGTTTAAGTCACTTTATAGGACTCATTTAGAGACTGGGAATTACTTCAGTAAGTCAGGATTTCTTGGTATTCAGCTGCTGGATGTAGGTAGGAATAAGGAGAGGAATTACATTCATTTTAGGCACCCATTTGGGGACACTGAGGCAGAGCTTGGTCCTTGCAAACTCCAAGGCCACTCAGATCTGATGGATTTGGGCAGTGCAAATCAACTGGGTCACAGGGGATGGTGCCAAACCCTGCCCTGTGCCTGGTTCATGTGCAGGCACTCACAGGCAGCTCAGCAGGACACACTGCAGCATCCTAAGAGCATCCAGACAGTAGATTAAATCCAGCTCAAGTGAGTTCTTCACAGAGCAAACCCTTTGAAAGGTGATCCAACGCTCTGCAGGCCCTGCAGGATGCGCTGCATGGTAGGATTTGTTGTAAAACAGGGCTCCCAGTTTACACCAGTGCCAGGGAACGCCGTGCCAGGGGCATTGCTGGCACAGCAGTCAAAAGCACAGAGCCCTTCTCGCCCCGAGGAGCTTCTGCAGTGAGGAATTCCCAATCCAAACAAAGCAATTGTGCATCACACTGGTGCTGCTGCACCCTCCCCCAAAGCAAGCGGGATTTAAGGTTAAGAGAACTCCTCGGGATTACACCAAATTGTAGGAAAACAAAGGAATTAAGCTGGTCCTTTATCCACCCCTGCTCCAAAGGGGCTGGGCAGGGCTGTATTGCACACACATATGTGGACATACAACAGGCACACCCCATTTCTGTGCCACATTGACACACTTTGCACACAAGGGACAGTCTGCAGCACAGCAGCAGCCATTTCACAAGAGCAAACAAGGTGGGAGGAGAGCAGGTGGCTCAGCTTTGCCAGCTCCTGGCCCTCTGCCCTTGGCTCCTCTTCCCAGCTTTGCTGTCACCATCAGCAGTGCTGATTTGGCCAGGAGCAGAAGGCCAGGGTGAGGAGGAAAGGAAACCTTCATCTGAGTTCTCAAGCTTAAGTGTTCCTGTAAAACAGGGATCTAGAACTAAGATATTCCAGGTAGAGGAAGGGATGCCTCAGCTAATGCTGCATTTCTCCTGTGTCCAGCCCTCTCTCCAGCACAGAATGCACTCCTGAAAAAGACTCTGACAGGCTGAACTGCAAACTCATGGAATTTTCACAAAGGACTAGAACACACTGCACTGCTTTGCCAGGACTCATGTGTGCACAGCGAAGGCACCCTGGAACATCCACACTCACCTGGCTCTGTATCAAGTATTTAACCAAAGATTAAATCTAGTCCAGCCCATCATAACACTCTACAAAACCAACAATCGATTCATTGTTGAGGAGTTATTAAAGGGCCAAGAAGCACTTCCCAGAGTTAAAGAGAATGAGTGATTTGGGTATTGGAATCACACTTGGCATCAGGGCAGTTCACCTCACCAAGCTGCTTCTCCCATCCTTTTCAGTGTGGTTTCCTACTGGAGAGTTTTCCTTCGTTGGCTGTAGTTTGTGTCCTTTGAAGGCCCCTGGTGCTAAACTAAAACCCTGTGCTCTTCCCTGTGGTCAGAAAAATCCAGGTTTTGAGCCATTGGGTCTTTCTGATACTGGGCTTGTTCGTGTGGACCCCCTTTTGTGGAGATAAGGAAAGCAGAGAGGGTGGCTGGGAAGTCAGCCTGTGCAACCAGGAATTCCCATCCCACCCAGAATCTGGTCCATTGATGCAAAAAGCTCCCATCGTGGTTTCATCAGTCTGTGTGAAGTCGATGTTCACTTGAGTCAGTGTCTTGCAGCACAGCAGACAAGCTCCAAGGAGAAAGAGGAATAAAACAGATGAAGAGGAGCTTCAGCTCCCTCCAGGCTGTGTGCCAGTGCAGGGAAGAACAGCTCCCTGGAATGGAAAGTCAGCTTTGTTCCAGGGCTTAAAGCACATCTCTGCCAAGATGCACCACTGAAGATTAGAGGAGCAGGTCAGCTGCAGCCTGCAGGATCCAGTGTGCACATGGTGAATGTTTCTACACTGCCAGAGAGATACTTCTCCTCTCAAGTATGGGTAGGAAGTATTAAACATACAAGTGGCTGCACTTAATGGGTCTAGAAAGTGCTTAAAAGATCCTGGAGAATAAATCACAGGCGAGGCTGTGCATACAGGTGGTGCAGGCTTGGGAACAGGCAGAATCTGTGTGGCATGAGCCTGAGCTCCAGAAACAAGCCCAGAAATGGACTGAGCCATGGAAGGAGCCATGGCAGGAGCCACAGCTGGTCCCACAGCACTCCGACTCCACCACCTTGAAAGCTCACCCTGCTTTCAATCATTGACCAGGATTTCATCCTCTGGCAGTCTCAGTGAAAAGATGACACAACTGAAACCAGAGGAGAGTGCTTGACTCCCTGCCCCTCATTAAGGAATTCCAGGAGATGCTGCTGGAATCCCCTATGTGTGGGCAGTGGGAGGAAGTTCAAGCCTTTGAACCAGCCTCCTAAACCAAGCAGGACCAGCCGGGCTGGCCGGAGAGGCAGCTGTCCCTTCAGCGGGGGACAAACTCAGCTATGCAGCCTTTGTTGAAATGAACCCAAAAATAACAGTGAGTGCCACCTAGGGACCGGCGCTCGGCAGGGAGGCAGCCGAGCCACGCCACAGACAAAGGATGGCAGGGGCTGATTTACTCCTTGCACGGACGAGGAGTCAAACTGCAGCCAGGAGAGGCTCTGGACTATTGAAATAACACCAGGTGGGTGAGTTTTGAGTTGCAGCTTCTCCCTAGAAAGGCATCAGTTCGGTGAAGGAGATTTGACTCCCTATTGTTATGCTGTTGTGCGGGCAAAGCATGGCCCTTGGCTTCAAAATACTCCGAGCTCTTTGGCTCAGGGCAGGGCAGTTTTTAGCTCAGGGTTTATTTAGGACCAGTGTGTACCTTGCGGTAAGTCAGGAGTAGATACTTGGCAGAGAGCCCTGGGGTTTGCACTGACACATCCGTGTAATCCAAATTCACCCAATCCATGGATCAAGCATTAGTCAACAGACAGCAGTTTGTTATTGAGGGCAAGACCCAACATTTATTTCATTAAAACTTTACCCATGAAGAGCAAATACAACTTGTAACCAGAGTACAGGCTCCCTTATTTCTTCCACAAGTATGAGCTGGAGCTCTGCACCACCTTCTCCAGCTCTGCCTCCCCTGCCTGGCACCTCTTTGGACCTTGCAGGGTTTGTCTGGAGCTGCTAAACTGCACCAGACTCATCACCCCGAGTCCTGCCTACAGATGATCCCAGAACCTAAAAAGCACAGCCTAAGAGTCTGCCCAGAGGCATTTCTGCAGGTGCACAGTGATTAATTGGTGCACATTTCCATATCACAAATTAAAAATAATAAAATTTAAAAAAAAAAAAAGACCTCAGCTTGCTTGAAATGCAGCATATTAACCTTTGAAACTGGCAGTCATGGATACCAGCTTCAAAAAGATTAATATCAATAGGACGGACTCCCAGAGGATAGCATCCCATTGCTGCCAGCTTTTCTGAAGCAAAAAACAAGGCTTTTTTAGCTGTATTTAAGGTCATATCTTTCTATGCTATCCTACAAAGAAAACCCGAAGTGGTTCATATTTATAGACAGAACCCAAGTACTGGAGGAGGGCGAGGGGAATAAGAAGTTGCCAAGGAGAGCTGAGGGTATGGATGGAGAAATGGGAAGGCAAGGGCAGGAGTCCTGCTGCCATTGTCACAGCTAATTGCCAGGAGTCTGAGAAAGGTTTGTTACTGAAATAAATAATAACTCTCTTAGCTCAGGGGGGTCTGCAGGTCCACATTAAAGGCACACACAGTAAATCTGTTGAGCAGGAGATGCAGCAGCAGCAGCTCGGAGATGCTGCTCTTACCCTGCACTCAGCACAGACTGCGTCAGAAAAAGCTAATAATCATTAAGCTGCCATCTTTTATTTCTAATTATTTGTCTCCACAGCAGGGTTTCTCCAACCATCAAGCAAAAGGGAAGCGAGTCTCAAAGGAGTAACTGTTTTGAAGCGGGCTCGCAGCTGCCGCGGCATGAATGGCTCTCCAAGAACAGTAGCAACCGCTCCGCAGTGCCCACGGAGCTGCGAGGGAAAGCATCTCTGTT
Source organism: Campylorhamphus procurvoides (assembly GCA_013396655.1). Classification (NCBI taxonomy): domain Eukaryota; kingdom Metazoa; phylum Chordata; class Aves; order Passeriformes; family Dendrocolaptidae; genus Campylorhamphus; species Campylorhamphus procurvoides. The sequence goes on along the minus strand of WBMV01007113.1, from coordinate 299,972 downwards.
TGGGCTGGCTTTCAATGTCGGTTTTTAGGTCAACTAAAACAGCTTTTCTTATGCAACAGTAAGCTCACTTGCTTTGGAGTTTTTGCTTTCATTTAATTAGATGGTAATTCAGAAGGCAGCACTGCTCTTCTGGAGGCCACAATGAGAACTGTTTCGCTGCCTTACAAAGCAACAAAGTGAAAACACTGAGCTAAGCCGGCCCTAGAACTTGACACCCCATTGGAGTCCGATGGTCTCTGCTGAGGGGGTGGGACCAGTGAAAGAGATACCCTGCTGCCATATTTCCATAGAAGCATGGAATCGTTTAGGTTGGAAAAGCCCTCCAAGATCATCGAGTCCAATCATTCCCCCAGCACTGTCAAGGCGATCATTGACCCGTGTCCCCAAGTGCCACATCCACAGGGCTTTAAATCCCTCCAGGGATGTGACTCCACCACTGCCCTGGGCAGCTGTGCCAGGGATGGACAGCCCTTTTGGTGCAAAAAGTTTCCCAATATCCAACTTGTCCCTCCCCTGTCCCAGCCTGAGGCCATTCCCTCTGCTCCTGTCCCTGTTCCCTGGGAGCAGAGCCCGACCCACCCCAGCTCCCCCCTCCTGTCAGGGGGTTGCAGAGCCAGAAGGTCCCCCCTGAGCCTCCTTTTCTCCAGGCTGAGCCCCCCCAGCTCCCTCAGCTGCTCCTGCTGCTCCAGCCCCTTCCCTGGGCACCTCCAGCCCCTCAATGTCTTTCTTGTTATCACCCAGAACTGTGCCCAGGTTTCAAGGTTTGCCCTCAGCAGTGCCCAGTGCAGGGGGACAGTCCCTGTCCTGGTCCTGTGGCCACACTATGGCTGGTACAATCCATGTCCCATTGGTCTCCTTGGCCACCTGGGCTCACATTCAGCCACTGCTGACCAACAGGAGAGGTCAAAGCAGAAAATCTCACTGAAAGGTGAAAAAGCAGATCTCATTTGTTCTTTCTCCTTGAGTTACAGATGAACAAGAATGAAGGGGAGACCCAAGTTCACAACACAACAAGCTGTTCAAGGGCTCCATGAAGAAATGTCCTTCTCCAGGTGACACAGGAATTGTGAGATAGAAAGAAACAACTTCATGCACAGGTAAGCTTTAAGATCACAACACGTGGCTCCCAGCATGACCAGTACCAAGGTATGGAAAGACACATCCCAGCCACAGCCCCTGAACAGACACAGCTCTGAACAATTGTTCAGCCATGACCTCACCTTGGATTTCTTGACAGGCTTTAAATAATGGCAACATATGTGAATCTCAGCTTGAAGGTCAAGAGCAAAACCCCCAACAGAGGCTCCTCTTGCATCTTCAGCATTTTCCTTCATGGTTTCTGCCCTGCAGTTACTCAGCTTCCCTCCATGGAAGCTGCTGCTGTGGTACTTTCAGGGCTGATGCCCAACACTTATCAGGCCAGGAGAGGAGATTCTCTTACTACACCTTGTATGCATTTTATGTTTGCCTATGAGATAAGCCAGGCTTAAAGATGGAGAGGCAATCTGAGCCTGCTGTTTGCTCTGCTGGGTGAAGGTCAGGGCTGCCCCTGAGCCAGTGAAACTGTCCCACACCACCTTTATCTTTGTCATCACTAACAAGGTACCACTTGGCTTTCTGGTTCACTGACCAAGATTAACACCAAGTATTCAGCAAATAGCAAATTTCATCTTGCATCAGGGTCAAAACCCCCCAAGGCTGTAACAAGCAGGACCACCAAAATGCAGCTCTCTCCCCTCTGTGTGGCACATGGAAGGCAAAAGTCCCACTGAGACTGCTCTGGGGAGGGCAAACAGGGATTGTCCAGGTTCTCAGCATTCCACAAGGAAGAAATTCCACCTTTACCAGGGACTTATCACACTGCAGTAACCAGAGGGGCCATTGTCCTGAGGGTCTGCTCAGACCACCCTGGCACAGCTACAGCCTCTGTGCTGGTACAGTTTTGCCTCTCACTAACCCATCCTGACCATCACCCTTGTCCTTTGCTCCACAGCCGAGCTCTCAGCACCTTCCTGCACAGTTTTATTCTGCATGCAGATGACTGCTGGGTGTTTGGTGGGGCTGGAGCTCAGCACCTCTGATAAAAGCAGGTTCTCTCGTTAATTAATGATCCTGCTTTTAGAGATGTGGCTGCAAAGAGCAGCTCATTCAGATCAGGAGGCAGTGGCTCAGCTTCCAAATATGGTGCTGTGCTCACTCCTGGGTAGGAACAACAGGTTTGTGCTTGGATTTGATTCATCTCTCCTGCCCCCCCGTGAGGCATCGTATAATGATGTGGAGTTTAAGAATAAAGCAATCTGTTCCCAGCACCTTCCTCTGCTTCCCCTTCAAGTCTTTCATCTGTGACTGGCAGCACATGGAATGCTCAGGCACAGAGCAGAGCTGCTCTGAATACACTCAGTCCTTTCCACTACTAGGAGAGCAGAGGATCTTACTGGGGAGGGAGGGTAATGTACAGGAGGATACTCTGAATTCCAAAAAAAAAAAAAGAAAATAAGTAAATTTAAAACTTCTGAAGTTTTCAGAGGTCACAACCTCGATGCAAAGGCACCACTGAATCCAGAGAAACAGCTTCAGCAAGGAGAGACCCCTTCCTTCCCTCCACCCTGAGCACACACACCTCCTGAGAGGCTTTAACACACAAAGTGCACTCACAGATTCAGGGCAGACCCCAAACCCAAGCAGAGCAACCATCAGAATCCACCCCACCAGGGTGATATTTTTCCCCCATGCAAAGCAGGATCTCCCTGAACACAAACTGAAAACATCAGTGCCTGGTGCACTTCTCCAAACTCGACATGCATTTCCTCTCCTCTCCTGCCAGAAGGGCCTCAGGCTCCTCTCTGTGCCCTGCAGAGCCCCAAACATCTGCTGGTTTGCAAAGGGGAAGGTGGCCCAGAGCCTTCAGAGAGCCCCTTACACAACCACAGCCCCGACCTGCCATCAACAGCTGTCAGGAGGCCTCTGGGGAGGAACAGGGGCCAGTGCTTTCCACTCCCCAAAACATTTTAACTTCCATTTGCTCACTTGCTGGCACTCCATGAGCTTTTATCCCCAGGTCAGTGCTCTGCAGCCCAGGCTGGCAGGAAAAACTCCTACTGGGGGCTTCTTCATGTTATAAAACACAGCAATTTCCAGGCCAAGTAAGTGCTTTTTGATATCCAAAACCTTCACACACACACACGATAAATCCTGCTGTTTGATAACAGAGTTTAAGGCAGAACAAACGGGACAGTTCATTATTTAAGCCCAAGCAACATAATTCAGCCACTTCCACCCACTGATCTAACAAAGCAGGTACTTACCCAGAGATGAGACAGCCGGGCCAACCACGCAGGAGAGGCACCAAAATCCATTGTGGGGCAGCAGATGGAAGAGAAAGGAGAAGAGACACTGGTTAATAAGCAGTCCCAGCCAAACCGAAAAATACCCCCACACCCCCCAGGAGAACCCCTGTAGCCACGAAACCAAGTGCTCACACTTGTATCCCCACAAGCACAGCAGCCCAGCCAACTGCAGTGCTGACTCTTCACAGAACTGAAGGTGAAACCGGCTCTTCACGTTCAGCCACTTCTCAGAAAAGTAAACACCGAGTGGGGAAGGCAAAAAAAAACCCAAAAAACATCAGCCTGGCATTACCTAATGCTGATAATATGGCGAGCAGTGACGCAGGCACCCCGTGCCCACCAGCCTCCAGAGAGTACAGGCTCCAGTGGGCACAGACTGGTGAGCAGAGACTCCAGAGGGTACAAACTGGTGAGCAGAGCCTCCAGAGGGTACAGGCTCCAGTGCCAGGGCACCACCGAGCTCCAGGAACAGCCAGGCTGGAGGAGCAGTGAGCTCTGAGAAGGCTCCAGGCTGGCCCCGTGAGCTTCTGTGCCCGTCCAGCCCCTCTGGCCTTACATAACTTCTCGTGCAAACTTCTGGAGGGATGGACACAGCCCAGCGCCGGCTCCACAGGGCTCCCACTGAGCCCTCTAGTGGGGCTTCAAAAACTCCACAAAACACCCAGAGACTTAATTTAATTAACGCTCTGCCAGAGGCCTCTAAACCCTAATCCTCTCAACAAAAGGATCATTAACTAAATGAAGAGATTCGACCGAGCAGTGGTGCTCCCAGCCGCGGCAAGGCAGGCTCCATGCCCCGGTGGGCACACGCCAGGGCCCCAAATCCAGTGGGATCCTCAGCCCCATGGAGGGTCCAGGGACCTGACTGACACGAGTGTGCAATCAGCCACTCCTCAAGAGCCACTTTGCCACAGAAGAGAATCAAAAATCATGGAATGGTTTGGGTTGGAAGGGAGCTCAAAGCTCATCTCGTGCCCACCCCCTGCCATGGGCAGGGACACCTTCCACCAGACCAGGTTGCTTCAACCTGTCCTTGGACACTCCCAGGGATGGGGCAGCCACAGCTTCTCTGCCCAACCTGTGCCAGGGCCTGCCCACCCTCCCAGGGAACAATTTATTCCTAATATCTAATCTCAACCTAGACCAGATGGAGAGATGGGTACAAGCCCACACCCATCCTTTGGCATGCACCACAATCCTGGTGCCATCATCTCCATTGAGACTGAAACCCTAAACTATTGAACAGGGACTGGAGCTGGAACACCAGTTGTTGTTCAAGTGTTATTATCCACTGATTCAGGATACAAGCAAAGAGCAGCTCTCCTTCCAAGAGGCAGCCTCAGTCCCTCAGCCCAAGGCTGGGAAAACATCTCCACCTCGCCCAGCCCGGCCAGCATGAACAGCAGGAAGGGTTCTCCTCACCCAGGAGCTGGGGTGTGCCTTGGCAGAGGAATTTACATCTTGATAGGGTGAAGTCAAGCAAAATCCTTCACAGTCAGAGGTTCCAGCCCACGGGCCTCACCCCAGTGGGACAGGGATGAAGGTCTTGCCCTCTGCAGGTGGCTCTCTTGGAAAGTCACCTCCAGCACACACTGGATCCAGAGCAGCTGCGAGGAGCACATCCCTGAGACTGCTCATTAGCGTGGTGAGCTTAATTACAGGGCAGGGATCGTTCCCTCTGGGTTCAGATGCCAGCAGGAGCCTCGGCAGGGTTGTGCTGCCCCACGGGACAGGCATTCCTCAACAGCACCCACAGCCAGTGCCACCTCTGCCCGTGGCACTGTGGTCAGGGGGATCCCAGTGGGGGCTGTGGAGGGGCTGCAGAGCCTCAGGCTCCAAATGTGAGAACCCAAAATGAGGAAGAATTCAGGCCTTGCTCACAAAAAAGCTTTTCTCTGTCCACAGCAGCCTGCACAGGTCCCTCTGGAGATGCTACTGCAGCCCACCCAGAGGGGCTGCTCCCCTGATTTTGGTGCTGTGTGTGAGTACCCCAGTCTCAGCAGCAGCTTCTGAAGCTCAGATTGAGCAATTCACCAGGGCAGAGACAGCTCTGGCTGCTGGTGGGGCAGAGTCCCACCCCAGAACCTGCCACAACCTGGGCAGGGCTTTTGGGGTGGCCAGGAGGCCAACAGTGCCTTCCTCAAGACCTCAGCCCTCCAAGGTGCCAACCAAGTCTATCACTGACCCTCCACGTCTTGGACTGGATGCTGGAAAGTGTTCACAGAGCTTTCCAATTCTGGCAAGTGCCTTTGCCCCTGTCTCCTCCCTGCAGCTCCTCAGGACAGAGCTGACACGTTGTGGTCAAAGCCTCCCTGCCCAAAGATGCAGGAATGAGTCTCCCCAGAGTTAATGAGGCCATCCTGCTCTGACCCAGGGCATTTTTCAGCACACAGAGAGTAAACAATGCTCTCCATGTTCACCTCCTGGGATAAATCCCAAGAGCTCCCATCTCCCCAGCCCAGGCAAGAACACAGATGGTCACGGAGATTAAAACATGCAGAGAATTAAGCACCCCGTGCAAATGAGCTCCCTCATCCAGCCCAGCACTGCCAGGTGGTTCGAGGTCCAGCGCTTGGATCTGATCATCACGCTTTGCTGAGCTCCCACAACGCCCAGGACAGGGGCCAGGGAGCCGAGCAGGACCAGGGCGGTTTGTAGGGAAGGCAGGATGCAAAGTGCCAGAGCCCAAATTCACCCCCTGCTGCACCTCAAGGAAAAGCAGCAGCACCGGGAACAAGCCTGGCCAGCAGCAGGGATCGATTCTGTGCTCGGATATCTTGGTATTCCCACGGAGCAAGCAGTGCTGTCCCCCTGACATGAGCCATCTGCGACTCCGGGCACTGCCCACATGGCACCAGGAGCCCCAGGGATGCCAACAGGCAGCCAGGGAAACCCACAGCAGCCCCCACTGCCCTTCCTAGAAGGCTGAAGTCTTGGCACCCGGCTGAGGCACAGGATCCCTCAGCACAGCACACCAGGATGGGGTCAATAACCTTCCCAAGAAAGGCAAGGCTCCTCCTGGCTGCCTCCAGGGAGGAGCTGCACCCCAAACCTGCCAGCAAGAGGTTCAAATCTTAATTTTTACCCAAAACCACAGAAAAAATCCCCACATGGGTGGACGTCTTGCTCAGCCACCTCCCAGCTGCCAGTGGGGATGCCAAGGGTTGGGTTTCAGGCCATGGCACCACGCAGATGAAAAGCCTCCGTTGTGCCCCCGAGGAAATGCCCACGCAGCACTGAGCCCGTGTGCCAGCCCTGAAGGCTCGGGGCAGGCACGGATGGGCCGAGGCTGATCCCGGCCACACGGCAGAGATGCAGAGATTCACCTGCACGTCACACACGGCACCCCCAGCACAACATCAACAACACACGCACCAAGTCACGTTACAGCTCAACGTGGCCCTGGGCTGGGCCAGCATCTGCCCTCCCTCCTCATCACTGCAGTTCACCCAGGGGCACGGAGCTGACTCGGTGCTGCCCTGACTGATACACACCCTCAGAGCTCCCTCCAGCTCCGAAGAGTCCACCAACAGGTCACCCCATCTCCAAAGGGTTTTGGAGGGTGGATGTAGAACTACAAGCCCTTAAAGGCTGGTGCTGTCAGGCACTGGGAGGGATCAGCTCCCAGAGGTCACGTACAGTGTGATACAGGCTGTAACATAACAACTGCCTCATGCCCTGGTGATGCTTCAGAGTCCTCAACCCAGCCCAGCTCCCCACCCCGAGCAGAGCCCAGCACCAAGTCCAGGTTCTCCAGGCTGTGAATCAGCTCAGAGCTCCCCCATGGCTGCCTTGTTTGCAACACATGCAGGATTCTGCAAGGCCACTGAGGTCAACCCTGAAGGCACCCAGCACACGTCAAGCCTCACACCTCCCCCTTCTTAAATCCAGCTCAGGTCAACTGTGGCCAGGTGTGATTACCTACAGGAATGGCACTTGGAACTGCCTGTAATAAGAGGATGTGTTTGTGCCATCAGGTCAGGGTTGTGCTTCCTCTTTGGCTGCTTACCAGGGTGCCAAATCTTGCCTCACATTAAGTGGACCAGCAAGAACTTCACCTCATCCCTTGCTACCAAACCTGGCTTTCCCAGGAACGGCAGGAACAGGAGCAGAGAACATTTTAACAGGATTTGTTTGTTTAATTGAACAGTGGCTTTATTTGTGTTGGCAAAGGGCTTTGGGATGAGCAAATGGAGCAGCAAGGGCAGGCCCTACACCCCAAAACACTTCCCAGGGGCCAGAAAACAGAGTCATTGATCCTGCAGTTGTCCACAGGCCGGGATGGAGCTCCCACAGGTTCAGTATCCATCCTCCTGGGGGTGTTCCCAGCTACCCCAAATCACCAGGCTGCAGGAATTCACCTCCAGCCTGGGAGACACAGCACCATGGGTCACCCCAAGCTCTCTTCCAGCTTCTTCTCCTAAAATCTGCCAGCTTTGGAGCCTTCCCAGAGCCACGGGGTCCAACTCGAGGGGGCTCAGACAGCACAAAGCTGTTGTGTCCCAGCACAGCCCCCCAGGCTGGGAGCCCAGATGGTGCCTGTGTGAGCCCTGCCCGCAGCACCCCGTGCTCGTCTGGGAGTCCAGGATTTTCTCGGGGGGCATCACGAGAGGACTAGACACAAACCATATTAATTGGATAGACAGAGAGTCCTGCAGCCCTACAAAGCTGCTAGCAGCTGCTCAGAACCTCCCGTGAACCACAAAAAATAGTTCCATCTAAGGAGGTGGCACGGATTAAACGCCCTTTTCTTCCCTTGGTGCAAAGTGCATTTTCCCCCACTGTGGTCCCACAACAAAACCCAGCCCCGGCAGATCAAACCAGGAAACTTAGCAAACTTTGAGCACGAACAATAGCAGGAGGATTTTCCAGACCTTCAAGCTTGTTTGGCAAGTCCCAGATTATGTAAAGCGCCGCTCTGCCATTGTCGGGGAAGCCGTGCCCGGTGCCCGAGCCAGCTGGCACCTCACTGCCCGTACCCGGCAAAGGCAGCGGGGCTTGTGCAACACCTCAAACTCCTTCCCGGGCACCGTCCACTGCAGAGGCCGCTGCCTTTCATTTTACGCCTGATTGTTACGTGATTAATCATCTTCCCAGGGTCCAGGTTTGTTTTCCAGCCCGTCCCGCCCAGGCATTCGGTGCCCCGGACAAAGAGTCTGTGTTTACAGGGCGGTTTTGCCGCGGCTGTGCCCAGCGGTGAGGGATCCCTTCCATGGCTTAGCTAATCCTTGGGCCATGCCGGAGGGCTGAAGGGCTTAGCGCTGCTCACACATCCTCGGGGAAAACAATACGGGAGGCTCAACTCATCCCACATTCAGCGCCCGGCTGGAAAAACCCCGCCGGCACCCCCGAGGCAGGCGGGAGGGGAGCCGGCATCCCTGGTACCCGGCATCCCTGGTACCCCGCTCCGCGCACGATCCGTGTCCCCTGGCAATGACTTCGCACATGGTCCAGACTGCATTTACCTCATTAAGACTTAATGAAGTGGGGCGATCTATTGTGGGCCCGGCAGGGGAGCAGATGTGCCTCCTGAACCCGAGGAAAGCGCACTGCTGTCTCCAGGGTGAATCAGCAGGAAAAGCTCAGGCTGGGATGCTCAGCCCTGCGGATTCCAAACCGCGCTGCTCCCTCCGAGCACGGACGGAAAATGCTTTGGTCATCAGCAGCCTCTAGCGGGGAGAGGTGGGCAGCGGGGGCGGCCGCTCCGGTCGGACCCCAAAGCCACAGCCAACCCACCCTGGCTGTCCCCAGCAGCTCAGAAGGGGATGGCACGGCATAGCCCCGACGCAAAAGGGACCTGAAGGACCACAGCCCCCGTGGGATGCCCAGGGTGTGACACTGCTCGTCCCCACGCACCGGGTGCTGGTCCCGAGCTAAGCAGGGAGAGCCACCTGCAGCCCCTCCCCGTGAATCCCAGTTCAGAGCCTCGCACAAATCACCGCATTAAAGGGATCACCGGCACATCCCCCTCCTTCCCAGGCACTGAGAAAGATCTCCGGGCTGACGGTGAGCAAGCCCTTCCCTTCCCCTCCCCAAATCACACCTCAGCTCCCACACCTCCAACCGCAGCATCCAGCGTGGCCAAGAGCCAATTACGGCTCCGAACCTGCAGCCACCTTGAGCCTCTCCTGCAGCTGAAAACACAGCGGTGAAACTGCTGCTGCTCAGCAGCCAAAGGGCCATTTCTGCCCCCCGACACAGGGACCACCTGCAGCCTGCCCTGCCCTGCGGGGCTTTGCGGAGGGAGCTCGGGAAAATCAGCCACACGACTTCAGAGCGCCCTGCTCGGGGACCAGCGGATGTTCTGCCTTCCTTCCGAGCGCTCCTCACCCCAAATGCCCGTGCCCGATGCGGCTGCCGGCAATTCCAGCAGCTGCCAGGCTGCGCGCCGGCAACAGGGAAGGAACCTCAGCCCAGCCAGCACCGCCGCCCATGAGAAGGCACTTTCTCTCCTCGGCAGGTTCCAAACCCTTTCGGGAAGGCTTGAAGTTTCTCTTAAGTGCGAGGAAAAACCGAGTGAAGGGATGGGGAAGCTCTGTGCGCGCATATCGGGCTGAGCATCACCGTGGGAAGGAGTTGGACGCTCGGATCAACTTTTGGCTGCTGCTGACTCGCCCTTCCCATCACCACCGGCAGCAGCAGCGTGTGCATCACTGCGGGAGAGAAACTGAGGGGGACTCACACCCACTCAGCCCCCGGATGGGGTTGGGTTTAGGGTTTTGGGGGGGATGCAGATGGGTCCGCAAGTTTCGGCTGCCTCCTCTCAGGAACAGGCATCACCACGGGCAGGGCAGTGGCACGGAGGGAGGATTAAGCCTAACACGGCTCCTCTGTCCCGTGTCACCCCAGCTCTGGTGCAGTTCCAAGTTACTCCCGCGGACTAAGCGAGTCACTCCGGCGCAAAGAGGACACGGAGAGAGCCCTGACCCCTCTCCCAGAGCCGCGTCCGTGCCTTCACCAGAGCCTTAGGAAGGAGGAGCAGAGGGGCGGGGAAGTTCGGAGGTGCACCCTGCAAGAACCCAACCCGCTCCCGTGTCCCAGAGCGGCTCCTCTCCCACGAGGCAGCAGAGACTCCCCGCGCTGTCACCCTTCCCCATGTCACCGCCGTCAGCCCCGCAGCCCCCCAAAACCGGGCAGCAAATATTGGGTTCCCCCCCAAGCGGGAGCCTCGGCGTAAATCAATCCTCGGGCGAGGAGGCGGCTGCCGGCAGCGCCGAGCCAAGGCACACCCCTCCATTGCAACACAGCCCTAAAGATAGCCCGAAAGATTGTCGCTGTCCCCCGCTGTCCCCCTGCCACCCCGCCGGGCACCGGGCACGGACCTGCCACCGGGTCCAAACCAGGCTGCCCGTCCCACCACGGCTGCAGGAGGGAGAAATTCGGGGAGGGGGGAGATTGCAGGAGCTGCACACGCGCCCCTGGGCTGCAACATCAGCGCAAAACGTCCCCGTCGAGGAGGGGACGTGGGGACATCACCCCCCGCCCCCTCCAGGGCCGCAGGGAAGGCGATGGGGAGGGTTTAGCACCGGCCGGGTGAGCGAGGAGTCGATCGGTGCCGGGACAGGGACGGACGGCAGGGAAAGAACCCGGGACCTGGACCGGGAGGGACGGCAGGAGAAGCCCCCGGGACCCCCAGCCCGGCTTTAGGGGCCGTCTCGGCGGGCACAGACGGGGGGACAGGGGACAGAGCTCTCCCGGGGCTGCTGCACCGCGGGCTCCGGGAAGCAGAGCCGGACCCGATGCCAGTCCCAGTGC
>WBMV01007113.1:251781-288027 GCA_013396655.1 Campylorhamphus procurvoides | reverse complement strand
TAACGGGGCTGGGGGGTCCCTGAAGTGCCCCCAGGGCGGCCCCACCCGCCGGGCACACCCGGGCTATCGGCGCGGCGCAGGCGGCGGGTGCGGAGATAAGGGGGGCACGGGAGATCCCCGCGGGGCGGGACAGCCCTGGGGGGGACAGGGTGGAACTCGGCCCCAGCCCCCAGGGTGGCTCCGGGGGCGCTGCCCCGGGGGCACCCAAATCCCCGTCCCCACCGACCCCTGGGGACGGCGCCTGGTGCCATCTAATGGCCATCGCCCTGGGGACACCGGCGGGGGCTGGCACCGTGTGTTTGGCACCGTGTGTCCCCCCCAGTGCCTCCCCCAGGGGCCTTTCCAGTCCCCCCGAGATCGGGCTCGGATCACCCCCCAGCTCAAGGGCTATGGAGGCTTGTGCCCCCCATGCCCTGCCCCTCCCTGCGAGCCCCAAGCCTGCCCCGGGCAGGAGGGAGGTTTGGGGACGGGGGGCAGAACCTGCCGGCCCCTCCGCAGAGCCGGGATGGGAGGGACGATCCTCCGGCTAATGTGATGAGAGGGGGATGAAACCATAAGCTGTTAAGCCACTGCAAAGCCCCTCGCGTTCTGGCCCCATTATCGCCGACTTCTGCTCACATCTGCTCCCGGGGTTATTTTTAATCGGGTATTAAGGACTTCTGGGTCCTTCAGCAGGCACAGGAGGGCTCTGCTTGTGTCCTCCCTGCAGAGCAGGAGCTGTGATTTGTGGGCTGCAGAGGTGCCTGTGAGACACTGACAGCGGCCTCGGTGCTGTTTGGGAGGGGGAAAAGGGAGGTTTTGGGACCCCCATGCCCTCCACCCCCGACCATCAGCTCTGCAGGGTCCCAGCACTGGTCCCAGCAGGCTGGTGGGAAGGTTGGAGAGGGAGCCAGGCAGGAGCCTCGCACAGAGGGATGAGTTCAGGGATATAAAAAATAAAGAGATATTTATTAGCGTTGAGTAAAGTGCAACCTCAGTGTGGTTCGAGGCTCAGCAGCCGAGGGAACAGCAGGAGAGAAGCTCAGAGAGGGGGGATGGCAGGAGCAGGGCTGTGCCAGTGGGGTACAGGAACTGTGCAAAGGCCTTAAAAACAGCAACAATATCAGATAAATTATTTACAGTTCAAATTGATCACAGGAGGCTGAAGGCTCAGGAGCTGCTGTGGGCTGGGAGAGCCAGAAAAGGGGCTGGGCTGGGCCATGGGCCCTGAGCTGGGGTGTCAGGGGAGTTTGGGGGTCTGGGGAAGCAGCTGGGGACAGCTGGGACTGTCCCCTGGCATCAGGCTCTGCTCTGGGGGGAGATGTGGGGGGTGAAGCCCTGGGGCTGCTGCTCCTGCTGGGACAGGGATTGATGGTGATTTCCACCCAAGTAGCAGATCAGGCCCTGTACCTCAATGTGCCTGCTCAAATGAGCAGAGATTTTTACACAACTGAGCAGTGCCCAGCAGTTCCCCAGAGCTGTGCAGGGGCTGCCCTGCTACAGGACACACCACCAGCACCTCCAGGGTGGGGGCCTCTCCTGGAGCTCTGGGATGACCTAAATGGCAGAGACTCTGTCAGGGCTGTGGCCAGGAGGGGTTCCCACTGCTGGACACCCCAGTGCCAACAGTGTCACTGTCTGCAACTCCAGAAAGGATCTGCTCCATTTACAAACACAAGAATTTGTCTTGCCAGTGCCTTAAACTCCCCAGGGAGGCCCGAGCTGGGCAGTGTCCTCCTCCCTACAAATATCCAGGGCAAAGACTCCAGAGCCAAAACACCGTGGGGGTGTGAGCTGGTGGGATCTCTCTCTCCCTCTCCCACCCCAGAGCCATTTCTGAACAGATCAGGAAGGAATTGTTCCCTGGGAGGGTGGGCAGGCCCTGGCACAGGTTGGGCAGAGAAGCTGTGGCTGCCCCTGGATCCCTGGAATTGTCCAAGGTCAGGCTGGATGAAGCAACCTGGTCTAGTGAAAGGTGTCCCTGCCCATGGCAGGGGGTGGAATCAGATGGTCTTTAAGGTCCCTCTCAACCCAAACCATTCCACAGTTCTGTGAAATGCTCATCAAGGCACTAAAAGCTGCCCAGAGCAGCACCCACAGGAGAAAGGTTTCAGCATGGCCCGCCCCCAGTTCATGCTGGAGGAGCCCCTGGGGTGTGAATCAAGACCTGGACCCACTCTGGGCTGGAGACAGGCTGGAGCCACGTGCCTTTGATCCACCCTCCCCTCTGGCCAGTGGGAACATGGATCAGGTTTGCAGCTCCAGCCTGTTTCTGGTCCCTTCGCTGACCTTTGCACCACCGTGGATGTGGGTCCGGGGGCTGCAGCAGCTGTTCCCCCCCAGACCTCGGCTCACTGGGAGCACTGGTGTGACTGGTGCTGTTCGGGGGAGCACAGCCCCTCACCGAGGGGGCCGGGGCTGCACGTCCAGGGGGCACAGCCACCAAATCCCTGCAGAAACCCTCCCGCCACCCCGGCTCTACTGCCGCTCGCCCTTCACGTGGTCCCCGATCATCCGCCGGTGGTGCGTGGCCAGGAAGATGTCGTTGTCGCGGGGACAGTCGTAGTGGCAGGAGCAGGTCTTGATGAACATCATCTTCCTGTGGAAGAAGTCGCCCTCGGGGCAGCGGAACTCCACGTCGGCTGTGGAGGTGAGGTCGGGGGTGCAGCACCGCCCGTCCCAGCAGCTCCCGCAGAAGCGCGGCCGGAACGAGCGGGTGCTGCTGCACCCCGAGAACTCGAAGCGGAGGCTCTGCCGTGGCTTTGGGGTCCTCACACACTTCTTCCCTTTCTAGGGAGGGAGGGGATGGGTTATCACGGGCAGGAAAGACCCACCGAGGTCTCTGCCCCGACCCCATCGCAGAGTGACAGAGAAACCGCAGAGCCGACCCCGTGAGCCGGCGCCGTCCCCAAGGTCCCCCCCGGCACCCGGGGCGTTTGTGCCCCCTCTCCCCGAGCCCCCTACCTTGGTTTTCTCCATGGGGAAGTCGCAGGGCCGGACCATGCAGAGCCGGGTCTCCTTCTCCAGGCGGCACTGGGGGTTGGCGTTGGTGACCCGGGCAGAGATGCCCATCCCGCAGCTCCGGGAACAGGCGCTCCACGCCGTGGTCTGCACCAGGCAGTTCTCCTGCAGGCTGTTCAGCTCGGGCCTCTGGGCTGGGTCCTCCCTGAACACTGAGCAGTGGGGAAGGGACACGGGGCAAGGCTCAGGGCTGGGGGCAAAGCTTGGGGCCGCTCCCACCCTGGTTGATGCTTGAGGAACAGCAGCAAAGGTCTGGCCCGTCCCTTGGCCCCTCAGCAGGAGGATGCAGGGAAGCATTTCCTACCACGGCACAGCTCCAGCCAGCTCTGTAGTGACACCACAGGGTGCACGACCCTCCCCACAGCATCACTGAGGTCTCCCATCAATGGCCCTGGAGCCCAACACTTGGTACCCACATGCTTGTGCACAAAGCCACCACCAGCTCCAAACCAGCTGGTGCCTCAATCCACAGGTAGTTCGGATTCACTTCTCTTCCCCAGCAAACAACTCCTGGCCCCATCCCATGTGCCCCAATCCTGAGATAGTTTGGATCCACCAGCAAACAATTCTTGGCCCTATCCCACCTGCCACAATCCAGAGACAGTTTGGATCCTCTCCTATTCCCAAGCCAGCAGCTCCTGGCCCATCCCACGTGCACCCCAATCCAAAGATAATTTGAATCCACCCCTATTCCCAAGTCACCATCCCCAGCCCCATCCCATGTGCACCCCAATCCAAAGACAATTTGGATCCATCCCTATTCCCAAGTCACCATCCCCAGCCCCATCCCATGTGCACCCCAATCCAAAGACAATTTGGATCCATCCCCATCCCCATCCCTCCCCACCCCACTCACCAGCCATGGCTGTCCCCAGCCCGCCGTCCGTGCCCTCCTGACACACCCACTCCTCGCAGCACTTGCCGTGGGGCCTCACCCTGCGTGGGTGGGGGCACTCTGGGGAGGGCAGGCGCAGGTCGTCGGAGCACAGGGGGATGCAGCCCACGGCGCCGTCCATGCAGATGCACTGCAGCTTGCACGTGGGCTGGAAGCTCTCCCCGTTCAGGTAGATCCTGCCCAGCAGGTCACACGTGGCACCCTCGTGAGCTGGGGGAGGAGGAGGAGGATGAAGCTCTTCCCCAGCCCGCCCATCCAGTGCAGGAGGCAGGAGTTGGGATGTTTAGGGGTTGCCTCCCTGGGCCCAGTGCTCCTGACATCGATTTTTTGGAGGTGCCAACCCCCCCAAAGCTCTCTGGGGACACTCCATCTCCACTCAGATGAGCTCCAAAGTGTGGGTTTGTCTCTGGAACCTGGGCAAGACACAGCCCTGACACATCAGCAGCAGTTTTGCTCCTCAGAGTTCCTGGGAGACCAAAAGGCCACGTTGTCCCAGGAGCAGGTGGTTCCCACCAGGCTGATGGCACCTCCAAAGGAATCACCCTTGGGGTTGGTGACCCCTCTGGCCCCTCCAAAGGAATCACCCTTGGGGTTGGTGACCCCTCTGGCCCCTCCAAAGGATTCACACTTGGGGTTGGTGACCCCTCTGGCCGCTCTGTGATTCACAAATCTCTTCTTTCCAGCCCTGAATTTTTCCAGTTCTCTCTGATCTCTGGGTCTCTCATCTCCAGCCCTCCCACCAGTCTGTCCCTCCTTCCCCATAAAACTAAAATGGGCATAAAAGGAAACACAACAATATCTGAAACTCTGCAAGAACTCCCCAGTTCTTACATCTGGCTCAGCCAAAACTTTCCCAGTGGAAGTTTTTCAGCAGAAATCTCTTACTTGATTAAGATCAGGAATGTTTTCAATGGGAACCAAGTGAAGCATTTCAATTTGATATCAAAGATTTCCTTCATGCTCAACCAAAATACTCCCGGGACAGTGTCCAGACAGGGAAGTGTTTTGCTCCAGTAATTATTTTAGACACTACAAAGATCAAGATGAAATATTTTGATAAAATGGGAGCAGAAAGTTCTGACACAGCCAAATGAGTATTCTAAATAAGTCATGAAAAGTTTTGAGATTTTTTTAATATGTTTCTTTTTTTTAATACTTTTTTAACATATTTTTCTTTCAGCCTGAAATGAAATGTTGAAATCTCAGAGCTGCTCACAGGACAGAAATCCTGATTTTGGACAGTTCTCAGCAGCTGCTGCTTTTCTGCAACCATGACCCTTAAAAACCAAAAAAATCCATGCAAACCTCTATTGGGATGTTACCCAAATGAAGGATTCTTGGCTGCTTGTGGAGGCTTCCCAGGAAACCTGATCTATTTTGCCCTTAGCCCTGCTTGCCTGGGGGACACTGTGTCAGACAGAAAGTGTTTGGACTAAACAAGGAGCAAGAGACTCTTTCCATCCCATCCCATCCCTTGAGGGGACACAAATCCTTCCACACTGTTCCTAACCAGAGCTGGATCTCAACTTGCAACTCTTTTCATTGCCATTGGGATAAAAATACTCCTGTGCTCCAATTCAGAAGTTTCAAAGCCCTCACTTTTTCCACCAGAGTGGAAACCATCCACCCAGCTCCCTCCACACCACCATTCAGGCTTATTTTTAAACCCTCTCTCCCTGTTTTGCAGCCCGAGCTCTACGGATCGTGCTGTTCCCTCTCCTCCCTCCCCACCCCAGGAATGGCAGCTCACTCCAGGGCTTGGGGATGTTTGCCAAGCTCCATGGTTCTGTTGTGGCCCCTCATTGCCCTCCCTGGCCTTCCCTTCCCAATGGCCTGATCTAATTAAGGCACTGAAATGTGGGCTGAGGTGGTTCTTTATTCCCTGGCACTGCCCGACCCCAAACACCAACTCCAGCCAAGGAGACTTTTGCCCTTTCCACAGGGGATGTGGCAGAGCTCTGCACCCACCCAGGCCCTCTACTCTAGAGTTACTACAGGATCATCTCTACCTTTCTGACACCCCAAGGTCTCTGCAGGAAGAGAAGGATTCCTCTGCAGTGTGATAACATGAAATAAATACACAATAATTTCCCCTCTGAGGGTTCCCTTCCCATCTCTCCTCATACAGCCCTTGAGCTGGTCCCAAGTTTTCCCTTGACACTGGAACACCTCAGGTCCCTTCTGCTTCCAGCACATCTGTCTTACTTGGACAGATGCAAGTCACAAACACTGATCCTTCCCTCCCTCTGATTCACCACTCCACCTTCCTCCTCTGCCTCCCAATTCCCCCATCTTCCAGCAGATCCATGTGGGCATCACCAAAACCTCAGCCCAGTTTAGGGAGATATCCCAGGCTGTGTTCACTGGGAGTTTTGCCATGAAAAGCTTCATTTCTCCCTCAAAAGCAGGAAGGACAGTTGTGTCTGCAAGCCTGAATTCCTGCACAGCAGGGCCCTGGGGCTCTCACTCCAAAATGTTTGGATCAAACTTGTCATCACACCTTTAATCCTCAGCTCTCAATGCCCACAGAAGGTACCAGGAGCTCACACAGCTCCTAAACATCCCAAAAAATAAAACTGGGGGAGGGAAGGGAAACAATTTCTATAAACTTTTCATAAGGGAAAAACAACTTCTACAGGTTAGATTCATTTGAACAAGGGGCTGGAGTGACAGAGCACAGGGTTAGAGGGGATACTGGGAATAAATCCTTCCCTGGGAGGGTGGGCAGGCCCTGGCACAGGTTGCCCAAAGCAGACCAAAGTCATTTTTGCCTGCTATAAAAAGAGCCACTACATAAAAAATAATAAAATCAAAAAGATTTTTCTCTTCTGGCTGAAAAGAGGCACCAGGAGAGAAAACAGTCTCTGCACTTGTGTTTACCTGGCTCAGGAATTCTCATGGAATTCCATGTTCCACATGGACAGGACCTGGTGAAGGATCCATTCAGCTCTTCCCACTCACAGAAACACACCTTGCCTCTTGCTTGGGGGCAGCAGAACACCCAGATCCAGAGGGATTTGGGGTGGGATATTCCAAGAAAAACTACTTTCAGTAAAAGCCCACTGATATTTACAGAGGGGGTGTCCTGAGGATGAACCTTTGGAGCTGCAGGAAGGAGCTGGGTGAGTGGCAGTGGATTTGTTGGCTCTCAGGGCTGGCACTGAAGGAATCCCAAGGGAATTCTGCTGGGTGTTCTGGGAGGGGCCACGGGACACCCCAGGAGAACAGAACATGCAGGTCTCACCTAAGCAGATGCCGCTGTCTCTGTGCATTTTGGAGAAGTCGCAGTAGAGCCCCTTGTGGTGGTCGCAGGGTCTGTGCAGGGAGCAGAGCTCTCCCAGCTGCCTGGCACACACCTTGCAGCAGCCACAGGCATCCAACACGTGGCTGGTGCCAGCTGGGCACTGCAGAGGCTGGGAGGGACACTGGCATGGGAAGGTGCAGGCCTGTGCTTCGACCTGGAGGGCAAAACCCACGGAGAGGATGAGTTTGGGCAGGAAAAGGGAAAACACGGCTCTGCCACAAGCACAGACACCCCAGGGAGAGGAGGGAGGGAGAGCTCTGCTGCAGCTCCTGAGGACTCACAGGACTTTCCTCATCCCTAATTCATCTGGAGCTCCAGGGGGAAAAGATGCCTTTGGGAATCAGAGCCAAAGCAAACAGGACAGGCAGTAGCTCAGAGCCCCCCTGGCAGCTCAGCCCCCCCTCCCTGCAAGCAGTAAAATAGTGATTATTAACAGCAGGCAATCCCAGCTCTTACACAGGGCAAACATCAAAGCCTCTGCAGCAGCAGCAGCAACCCCAGCTGGGGCTGGAAAAGTGACATGCACAGGGACAGGACATGCCCAAAGCCAGGCAGTGGGACTGCAGCAGTGCTAAAAACTGACCCAAATGCTCCCATTTAATTGCCTGGATCTCACTCTTCCTTCATTATGCCAAGAGATGTGCCTTCTCCTTTCCCCTTTCCAAGGAACACACCATACCCAGCCTTCCTTGGGACCCTGTGGCTCCACAGGTAGCCTGGGAGAGGGGCAGCCAGGAAGAGCCTGGGGGCAGCCAGGGATGGGCACACACACCTTGGCACAGAGGTCAGAGAAGACCTCGTTACAGTTCTGTTTGCACTTGTCACATCCCATCCAGCCCGGGCTTGTGAAACAGCTTCCTTGGATATTGTGTTTGTCACCAATAACAGCAGGAAAACTTTTCCAGCTGTTTGGGCTGTTGCTCTGACTCGGACTCACGTGGGGCCAGAAGGTGCCAACTGCTTTGTATGGCTGGAACAGCCAGCACAGCCCAGTGGGGGACTGGGCTGAACCTTCCCTCAAAGTCATGGAATTACAGACTCACAGAACATCCTGAACTGGAAGGGACCCACAAGGATCATCTAATCCAACCTCTGGCCCTGCACAGACACCCCAACAAGCCCATCCTGTGCCCCAGAGCATCATCCAAACCCTCCTGCAGCTCTGGCAGCCTTGGGGCCGTGCCCACTGCCCTGGGCAGCCTGGGCAGTGCCCACCACCCTCTGGGGGAAGAAGAACCTTGTGCTGAGATCCCCCTGAGCCTGCCCTGCCACAGCTCCAGCCATTCCCAAGGGGTGAGCCCCCCCAAAATCTCCCTGCTCAGCAGGAATCAGCCTAATTCCCCTGGATCCCTCCTAGCACAGAGCAGTTTGGAGCCGAGCCTGCCCTGCCTGCAGCCCAGCTGTTCCCAGCCTGCAGTGCTGGAGCAGCTCGCCAGGAGCTGGCATGTCACAGGGATCCATTCCCAACCACTGGAGTGCATTAAAAGAACTAAAAATACAGAAATCTTCCCTACTGTTTTTCGTGTAGGCAACTGCTGGAGCTGCCAAGGGCCGTGTTATCCAGCCCTGGGGGTATCTGGGAGCTCACAGAAGAGGCAAAGCACTCCTGACACGGGATCTATATTAAGATGCAAGCCAGGCACTTAAGGAAAAATAATGGCAACAAGCATTTTCCAAAGCAATGTCAGCCACAGGCCAGAGAGAGAAACGCTCTCAAAATAGCTCCCCTGCCGAAACCCAAACCAAAACAGCCTCTTCTGGGATAACAGAACTCAGCAGAATTAAGGCCATCCCTGGAAATGTCAAAGGCCAGACTGGACAAGGCTTGGAGCAACCTGGGATAGTGGAAGGTGTCCCTGCCCGTGGCAGGGGGTGGGACTGGATGGGCTTTAAAGTCCCTTCCAACCCAAACCATTCCATGATTCCATGAGTTTTCCTTCTTGCCCTCATTAATCACTGCTGGCACTGGTTATTCCCTTGATAACTCACCCACACAAACCTCCCCCCCTGGTTTCACCTTCTGCTCACAGAGCTGGGCTCCCTCATCGTACCACAGCTGCTTCCAGAGCAGAACATCTGGAGTCAAATCTCTGCTGTCTCACCAGAGATCCTGCACCCACCTCTGCTGGGCCTCATTTCCCCCAGCCCTCAGCTCAGAACCCCAACTCATCCTGATTTTCCTGGCTCTTTCCAACCCTCCCAGGCATTCCCACTCAGAAGTGCCCCCCTCCATCACCCAGGGGGGCTCCTGTTTGCTGGGTTTATTGCTGAGCAAAGTCAGCCCATGCTATTTAAAGCTCCTGCTGCTCTCCCAGGTCCAGGAGAGGAGGGAATGAGCTGGAATTGGTTTTGGCTCAAACACACCCAGCACTGAGCACCGAAAAACTGCCTGGCCAGGGGAACCTCTGGAGTTGGGAACAGCTGGGAGAAAGTCAATGTTGAACCAACTTCCTCAAGGCCTCTGTCACTTAATTTTCTTTCAGATAGGTTAAATAAATTATACTGGGCTTGCATGGAGCTCCCTCCACCTGCATTCTTTCCAAGGACTGCTGCTAGGAGGAGTTTCATTCAGCATGGAAACTGCCAGGGCTGGAATTCAGGGCTTTGCTGCAGACCCAAACGTAGCACAAAGCCCAGTCTTTCCACATAACCTGGGTCCAGAGGGATCCCACTCAGGAATATTTCATTTTCCTCCCCCTGCAGGAGGGGCTGCCCCAAAGCTCACTTTTGCTTTCACTGAGCAGGATCCTGATTTCAGGTTCACTGCAGCCTTGGCCTTGTTTCTGTGGGCTCTGAGAATAGAACCAGTGTCAGACACCAAGGCTATGGAATTGAGAGGGTTCTAAAGCCTGGACTGGCAGCTCTCCCTGCCCCTGGCTTTGCTGGCAGCTCTTGCATCCATCACAACCACTGTGGGACTCCCAGGACCACTGAGTGATGGCCAAGGACTTCCAACACTGGGACTGGAGGTTCCCCCATCATATTCTCCACCTCTGACTCTCAGGTCCCATCTCGGCTGGCAAGCCAGAACAAGCTCCCTCCCAGCTGCCAACACCAAACCCAGTCACCTGGGGGTAAGAAAAGGTGAGAATGTTTTTTCTGCTTCATATTCACATAAAGCCTCTTCCTCAGGAGGGCACGAGTGGGGGGACAGGAGCTCCTACCAGGATTTCTCATTTCTGATTGATGTCCACAGGAGTGGAAGGAACCAGCCACGGGAGCCAAACCAAAGAGGGCTTTGAAAGTTTCTTTGGGCTCATCACTGCACTCACAGGGCTGGGAAAGGAGAGTTTTGAGTTGAGCTGGGTGTTTGCAAAGAGCTTTGGGAGCCAGGGGTTAATGCTGCAAGGTAGAGGTGGGATAATAAACACCCAAGTGGTTCTCTTTGTGCTCCAAGACTGGTGGTAGATAAAGCAGCCAAAACACAGCTATTCATCCTCCAATTCCTGCTGTCCTTCCATCACAGCTTCTCAAGGCACTTCCCCAGGGCTGTTGCAGCACTTTGTACCCATTAGGAGTGACCCCTTTCACAGACAGAGTGGGGACACAGAGACCTGCCCAGGCTCAGCCTAAACACAAGTTCCAGAAACCCTGGGTCAACACAGCAGGCAGATTCAGGAGTAACAGCTCTCATTTCCTCCCTCAAACCACCAAAAAAAATCACAGAGTCATTAAGTCTGGAAAAGACCTCTACAGTCCTTGAGTCACAATGCTGGGAGCTCAAAGAGAGGGAAACCTCCCATTTCTGAGGCAGGTTTAGGGGAAATGACACGACTCAGAGTGATATTTGAGGATCACAGCAGTGGCATTCACTGTGACTGTCTATATGACCTACAGAGTGATGCCCAAGCTGAGCCAGTGCCAGAACCAAGAAACCCATCCCAAAAGGGTGGGCAATCTAAGCTACCCTCAGATGGTGGCCCAGGGGACATTCCTGGCAGGAAAAGGGGCTGGCACACCCCGAGGCTGCCAGGAGCACCCAGCAGACCTCACCAGCCAGCAGTTTAGTGCCTCTCTCAGCACAACAAGCCCCACAAGTGCCCGATTTCCTGACGGATCCCAAAGGCACTTAGGGCAATTTAGAGCCATTAATGACTGCAGGGACCTTCCTGCCAGCCCTGGCACGGGAACAGCACACAAACATCCTAAGAGGAATCAGCTGCTCTGTCAGCCACTTGTATGAACAGCAAAAGAGGCACCGATCCCACTCTGGAAACTCGGGAGTCTAATTCTCCCCTGGGATCACTGGTTTGGGAACACACGGGTGGGTTCAGAGGCAGCTGGGGAAGGATGCTGATGGTGAGGAACTGGGATATGGGACTGTCATTCCTCGCAGTGACATAAACACAGTGACTTCCCTCTCTATTCTCTTCTCCCCTTTGTAAACCAAGGGCAGCCTTTTGACTCCCAGGAGGGGCACGAAACCAAACCCATCCCCACGTGCCCGGAGCAATGAAATCCTTGGATGGCACGATCGCATCGCTGCCCTCCCAGCGCAGCTTCCCTGGGAAACTGGGGAGCAGGTGGGGAGGGATTCCCAGCCCAGACACCTCTCATGCATCCAAGCAAGAAGCTGCAGAGCCGCTGTACGTACCCAGCCAGGGGCGAGGAGCAGCAGGAACACGGTGCGGGTCACTGTCCCCAAGTTTCCAGCAATCCCGACAGCGGGAAGGGATGGGATTCGGGATGCCGAGCCACCCGCTCCCCTCTAGCGGAGTTTCTCGCCTCTTTGAACAAGTCGCACATCAGCTTCTGCTTAAATATGCTCTGGAGGGGGCGGGCCCGGCGCTGGGGACGGGCTGGAGACGAGCCCGGAGGGGGCAGAAAAAGTACTTTTTCTGTACTTTTAATTGCCGGGACCACGGGCCGATTCCTGCGACCCCCGTGGGGACGGGGCTGCCCCTCCTGCCCGCGCCTTTCAGGAGGGCAAACCAAACCCTGGGATTGCTGGGGTTTGAGTTTTGCCTTTTTCCAGCTCCAGGAGCAGAAATCCTGGCACAGCTTTGCCGAGAGATCCCCCCTTTCCCCGTTCCCGTCGGGCTGGAAGAGCCGAGGAGCGAATAAGCGGAGCTTGGTGGTGTTTGAGCAGGAGGGAGGGATGGGGAGTTGGGAGCTCTCAGGTACCACCTCTGTCCCTGCATCGCTTGTGCTTCCAGAAATCAAACTCCCACCAACTCGAGCTCCTGTACGAGGAGCTGCAATGAAAAGCTCCAGGATGGAGATTTACGATAAAGGACAGCAGGTCCCCAAAGCGCTGAGCCTCGGGATGGATGCGGGATGTCACACATCTTTGCTTTGGGGCACGATCCTTTGTGCTCGCTGCTGAAATCCAGCCAGGCTTCGGCACAGCGAGCACAAGAGACCTCGGGAACATGAGAGAGCTGTTTGGGGTATTAAAGAGCCGTGTTGTTTATTCCCAAAGAGGCAGCGGAGCGGTGCCATGGGAAGAAGGAGGAGGAGGAGGAGGAGCGCAGCAGAGGGCACTCTTAGCCCTCGCTGGCCGGGGATGGGACAGAGCAGGTCGGGTACCCGACAGGAGTCCCTGTGCTGCACATGGAGTGGCCTGAGAAGGAGGGAGATGTGCCTCAGTCAGGGAGCTTTCCCGGGGAGAATTGGTGCAAGGTCTGGTACTTATTTTGGGCCAGCAGGAGCTCAGGCAGTGCCCCAGAGAGCCCCAGCACATCCCAGCTCAGGGCTGGGAAGCAGGGCAGGAAATGAAGAAAAATACAGGGAGTGTAGTGGGTCATAAAATTATAGAAACACAGAATAACCTGAGTTGGGAGGGACCCCCAAGGATCATCCAGTCCAACCCTCAGCCCTGCCCAGGACCAGCCCCAAGAGTCACCCCCTGTGCCCCAGAGCATCATCCAAACCCTCCTGCAGCTCTGGCAGCCTTGGGGCTACAGAGCATTAGCACAGTGACAGGACAAAGGGCNGATCCCACCTAATCCTGCCCTGACTCAACTTCATGCTGTTAATTTAAATTAATTTAAATTTTAATTCATGCCATCATTTAAATTCAGCCTCCTTCTCTCCTGCCTCCAGGGGTAGGGCAGCTTAGCTGGGAATCGAGCCCTGCAATCCATCCAGGTCCTTCCAGGTCCCTGTGCAACAAGATCAGCTCCACATTCCCTGTGTGTCCACTGCTGCAAACTGACAATTCCAACTCTTAACTAATCAGCACTTGGAAATCCCTTGGGATTTGAGGCTGCAGAGCATTAGCACAGGGATAGGACAATGGGAAGGGCTTAAACTGCCAGAGGGCAGGGCTAGATGGGATTTTGGGAAGAAATTCTTCCCTGGGAGGGTGGGCAGGCCCTGGCACAGGTTGGGCAGAGCAGTTGGGGCTGCCCCTGGATCCCTGGAAGTGTCCAAGGCCAGGTTGGAGCACCCTGGGCTGGTGGAAGGTGTCCCTGCCCATGGAACAAGATGAGCTTTAAGATCTCTTCCAACCCAAACCATCCCAGGATTCTGGGACTCTCAAGAAGCAGCAGTTGCACCTTGAGCCACGATCTTCCAAATTCTGCTTTAACACCAACCTGCTGTGTGACCTGGGATGAACTGCTCAGCCAAATCCTAAGGCTCACTCACCTGCCAGGAGTTTTGTGGGGAACATTCAGCACTAAGCCAGCATTTTTATGGCTGATTAAGTTTTCAACCTACAAAAAAAGCAAAGAACAATTTGATGACAGAACATCCTTTCCAAGCTGCTCATCCCCATCCACCTGAATGCTTCCACCTTCCCAGAGCAGTAAAACACACTGAGTTCAGCCCTGCTCATCCTTCAAGCCACCTTAACTCTTGGAGTATAGGAGCAGCAGGATGTGAAGAACCATCAGCTGGAGATCCATGGATTTTGAAGCTCCCTACACCCATGATCCAAGATTTTTTAAGGTCCCTGGGACAACCAAAGCTACCCCCTTGTTCTGGGAGCTGAACTGTTCACCCCACTGGCCATGCCAAGAGGTAAAAGAAGAACATGAATGTTGAGTGACTCAGAATGATCAAAGCAGGAAACACCCAAGTTAGCACCGGTTTTATCTCCTCCTTTTGCCTGAGCTGCCTCAAGTGAAGGGATAAGGATGTCAACCCTGCTTAAAATCTCCCCCAAGCAAAGCATAGTGGGTGTTTAATTCACCTTGTTATGTTCTTTTGGGTTCACTCCCCCTGCCCAACCAGCATCTTCCTTGAATTCAGAGTAATTAAAATAGAAGACATTTAGATAATTGCTAAAAATCGTGTCAGGCCAAGGAATAAAATCAAGGCAAGCATACACACACTTTTTTGGCACAGAACAAAACCCACCCGTGTCTCTCAGGCTGTGGGTTTGATGCAGGGCTGGGAAGGAGTTCTGCAGGTCCATGTGCCTGGGGTGAGCAGTGCCTGGATGTTTCTGGGCTCAATGTCATTCCCAGAGAATTAACAGCTGAGAGGTTCTCTTCCAGACCCGAGTTTGAGTTCAAGTCCAGCACTAATTCAGCATCTGTCTAGAAGGACATTTGGGGTCACATTCATGCTGTCTAATCCGTAGACAATTAATTAAGGCATCTCCATTAGAAGCCTAATCTCTCTAGGCTCCTGTAATCGATGGGGAAGGGCTGGAGCTCCTTCTGAGGGTTCCTCCCTGTGCCTCAGCTGTGTCACCACGGCAGTGGCTGTGAATTGTCAAGGAAAGTGTCACAGAAATGCAGCAGCAGAGGCTCAGTTCTGCACCCTGTCTAACTCCAATCAGGTTGCAAAGGCTTCCCTGCCCTAAGGATGGAAAGGGCTGGGAAAACCACCCCCTCACTCCAGCACAGCCCTGGGATGAAATCCTGACTGCAGGGAAACACCCTCTGGCTCCAGCAGGGCTGGGATTCCCTCTGGCTTGCCAGACACAGCCCTGAGGCCACTCTGCTGTGCCCACAGTGTAAGGACAGCAGGGAGGGGACAGATTTTGCCCCTGGCTGCAGAGTTCCCTTGTGAAACCCATAGTTCCCTTAGTCCTGGGAGGATCACCCTGCTGTACTTGAGGATTTATTGTGAAATCAGTCTGTCAAGGGATGTGACACTTGGGATGGGTGAAGTGGCTGCTGGTGTGTCCTTGTGAGGGAAGTAAATACATAAAACCAGGCTTGGGGAAAAGCTGGTGCTCAGACACAGAGCTGGCCACAAAAGGCACACATTATCCTCCAGAAAGAAAAATAAACACCCCCTTTGGAGCCTGATCTTGGCAGGATGCAAAAATGCAGGTCTGCAGTGCCAGAGGGAGCAGCCCAGGGCACCCACGGGGCTCCTGGAATGACCCTGAGCCCTGTTATTGATGCAGGAGATCCTCATTTCGGACCAGGCAAACAGTGACAACCCCCACTTCCAAGGAAACCCGTGTCACAGGAGTGTGGTGTCACAGCAGGGGATGCCCTGAGACCCCGAACCACTGCACGATGTGGATGTTCAGACACAACTGTGAGTCACCAGCGTGGCCAGGAGAGCTTGTGCCAAGGCACGGGCTTGCTCAGAACTGCAGGAGAAACAGGCCCTGGGAGGAAACAGCTGCACCCACCTGTGAAATGGATGCTTCCTCGGGTTTTTCCACTTCTTAACTTGCTGCATGCTTAATTATCCCGAAGGAAAAGTGCAGGGAGGGAGGGCACGTTTAAGGTGGACCCGGGCAGGGTCATTTAAGGAGGCTGCCTGTGCTGCAGGAGTGCTTTGGGCACAGCTCTGGTGTCTGTGCCCTCTGTCTCACAGGGCTTGGTCCTCCCCACCTGCAAAAACGAGACACAGAAGGATATAACATGGCCTGGGGAAGAGCAGGGGCTAAGGGAGGTCTCTCTGGTTATGGGATATGGCATCACATTACTGGTTCTGCCCCCAAACTGCATATTCTCATCCCATTTTATGGGCACTGGGATCTGCCACCCCCTGAAGGAGCAGCTGCTCTGCCACAGTGACCAAGAGGCACCTCCAGTGCCTGTGTCCATCCAGCTGCATCCAAAAGGGTGCAAGGGGGAATTCTCCTCTGCATCCCACCCCTCCAAGGACCTCTGGCATCACCTAAACTCCCTGCCCTAAAATCCAGGGCTCAGACAAACCAGCTCTGCTAAAATCCAGAGTTCTTCCCTAATTCCCTGCCCATCTCATCAGCCCCAACAGGCAACAACAGGTCCCTGAGCTCTGGCAGGCTGGGAGGACCTGGAGGGGTGGGTGGCCTACCAGGACTGCTCTGGAGCTCTCATTAGGGATTTGGGATTCCAACAGCAGCCTGCCCACACCTTTCCCATTATGATTTTGGAGCAATTCCAGCTCACTGCATGGAATCGGTGAGTAATGCAGGTTGGAAGGACCCTCAGGTCACCTGGATGCTCCTGCAGCCCCTCCCAACACAGAGGACAGGGAGGAGGGGGGGATTTTAGATACCAGGGGGGTCCCCAAGTTGAGCCAGGCAGTCCTGCCAGCCCTTCCTGTAGGAAGGAACCTCAGCACAGGGATCCTTGATGAGCTCTCAGCCCCCAGGGGCTCCAACTGTGACCCAGCATGGATCCCTTGGATAGGCAGGGACTTCTCCCAGCTGGGGGGATTGTGACAAGGTCACCTCCAAAATTAGCTGCAAACCTGCTGATTAAACACCAGCATCCTCCTCCAAAGGGCTGCACAAAGTTACAAACCCATTAAAAGCAATTTGGGAACTGTAAAGTGTGAGACTTTCACTTACATGTTCTTAGTTCCTTTTCTTTTTGTTACAGTCACACCTCTACGAGGTTGATCTTGTTCTTTTTCCATTTGTTTCCATGCTAATGGATATTTTAGAAGTTTCACATCATAAATACATAAGAAAAGTCCCAAGCTCCTTGAAGGGTCTTGTTGTAGGAATTATGCAATTCCACACACATGGATAAGGAAACCATCTGTGTTTGGAGCCCCCATTGCCTTCAGACAGACCAAACTCACCCAGGCTGAGGAAGATGAGATGTCTCATCAGCCTTTATTGTCAGTTTAGTTTTTGCCACACAGTCTTTTAAATCCCCTGTTGCTCTACAGCAAACCCTGACAGATTATTAAAGCTTTTCAAGTTTGGGCCATTTGACCCCAGAGATGCAACAATAGGCATTTTCAAATCACTTTTCCAAAGCCTCAGTCTGCTCTTGTTGCTGTTTTGGGGAAGTTATTTGAACCAATCATTTTCAGCTCTATATTTTAAATTGTTTCACCCTCAGCAGTGTGATCTCATCTGGCAAGGGAGGTGCCCAAGATGGGTTTGAAGGCAGACTTTAGGTGAAAAATAGTCACTTGGGTTCCTTCCAACCTGATCCCTGCAGTACAGCCAGGAGCCAGGTAAGAGAAAAGCTGCAGCTGGTTCCATTCCTTTGCCAGGCAAATAGCCTCAAATCATCTTTATTCCAGTGCCTCTTGGTGCACAGTCATTTCACAATGTTCTCCCTGGTGCATTAGACTGGAAGTTGATGGCCTGCCTGGCACAGACAGGCCAGTCTGTGAGGTCAAGAGGCTCTGTTAAAAAATAAATTTATTGGGGGTTCTCAAATTATTGCAATTTTGAGTACAAGGTGTCCTGACTTCACAAAAAAAAGGGATGGGGGAAATGAAACTGTGGAGCCTTGGCTGTGTTTTTCAAGGAGGAAAGGGAAAAAAGGGTTTTCCAGTTTAGTGTGTGCTGTTATCCTGGGAGAAGGATCTGGGGAAACAAAAGGAGTGAGGGGAACACCCACTGGGGCTGTTCCCTTCACCAGGAGGAACACGGGAAGGAGCCAGTGATGCTGTTTTTTAAGTCCCAGATGTTTCAAAGGATCTCCCAGAATCACAGAACATGCTGAGATGGAAGGGACCCACAAGGATCTGTGCAGAGCCAGAGGGGAATCCCACCGACCAGCCCCATGGCAAGGATGTAAACCCCTTTTCCATCCTTCCCAGGAACTAAAATCAGAGTTGAAAGAAAGAATCTTGTGCCCACAACAAAAAGATTTCAGGTGCAGAAAGCTGAGGTGAATTTGCCCTCACTGAGATAAGGAAAGGCAGAACTTCACCTTGAGCATTCCTGTGGTTCTCTGTTCCACCAGAGGGCAATTGCAGCTGGCACTGGGCTCAGGGGTGTGTTCACTGCAGGATGCTCCTCTGAGGCCACACACAGCACTGGCTGTCCCTCCTCTGGTCATCTGGAGAGTAACTTCATGGACATTCATCCCACAGGTCCAGCAGAGGGTTATGAGGTACAGAAGAACATTTACAGCAGCCTTGGTGCAGCAACCCTTCCATGCTCCCAGAGGTGACTGGGACATTCTGCCTGGTCAGGGCTGGTTTAGCTGGAGTGGAAGGGCTTGTATTGTCCTGGCAGGATTTGGGCTTTCCCCAGGGCATGGGAGGGAGGGTGAAAGCATTTCCCCTGCCCTTTCCCTGCAGAATGGAGAGCCAGCCAGGACCTGCCCCTGCTATTTCAGTCCCAGACAAGCAAAAGACTCGTAAAATTGTGTGTTTGAAAGATATATGAGGATGTGAGGGAG
Source organism: Campylorhamphus procurvoides (assembly GCA_013396655.1). Lineage (NCBI taxonomy): Eukaryota > Metazoa > Chordata > Aves > Passeriformes > Dendrocolaptidae > Campylorhamphus > Campylorhamphus procurvoides. Next base: position 269,333 of record WBMV01007113.1, on the reverse strand, counting down.
GGTCAGGGATCTACAGTGCTTGTATCATCCTTCCACATCCTTTCCAGGAAGATATTCACTCCATAAATATCCTGGGTTATGGCTGGGCCTGGAGTTCATGCTGAGTTTAACAGGCTGTGCTCAGGATGTGTGTGTGGTTCTTCCCCCTTCCAGGAGGGTTCCCTGGAATCTGGGAGCTCTGCAGCTCTCCTGGGGCTAAACCACCACTCCAAAACTGCCCTGGTGTGTTCAGGGAGGGAAGGAAAGCAAATCCACCCATTAGCAGGGAATCTGGAGCTTCATCAGGAACCTGAGGTCTGGAGGGAGATACAAAACACTGAGCAGAGGTAGAGCCTGGGAGGAGCACACCAGTTTACACCAGTTTACACCAGCTGGGCATCCCACCTCGATTCTCTTTGGGCTTCTGGTGCTTGGAGTGTTCTGGAAATAACTCCTAGGATTTGGCTGCACCACAGACCCCAAACTACCCCCAGCTCAGCACTGGACCTTGATTTCTTCTGGCCTTGGGGGTGTTCTGGGCTCAGAGGCAGGAGCAGAGCCACTGTCAGCATTCCCAAAGCTCAGCCCTCTCCCACAGGAACATCCTGCCCCTCCACATTCCTGCAGGACACCCCTGGAGCTGCTGTGACCGTGGCAGGATGGATCAACCCCCAGTGACACCACGACTGTCCCCCTGCCATCCCCCTGCCATCACTCAACTCATCCCTCCCCTCCAAAGGCTCCTTCTTTGTTTACAAACTGAAGAAACCCAAATTGTTGCATTACTGGCAATTTCCGCTCAGCTGCGGGTCACATTTTAAGCCTCCTCTGTTTTCCTTTCCGAGTAACAAATGTTTGTTTTGCTGGAGAAAAGGAAAAAAAAAAAGGAGAGTGATCCTGTTCCACGTGGCTGGGTGTAAATCAGGAGTAATTCCACCGAGCCCAAAAGGCCAGGAGCAGGGAAAACCCAGCAGGAGCAGAGCATCCTGCCCATTCCCATGAGCATGTGAAACCCACATTGCCCAACTCCTTTCCCCCCCACTGCCTTTGCTCCCTTCCCACCCTTGCCCAGTCTCCCTGTCAGAAGGAATGTCATGGCTGGGATGTCAGAGCAGTTATCACTGGGTCTTTGGCTGCTTGAAGGGCTCTGTGATGTTCTCCAGATGCTAAAGGACTCAGAAGAAGGTCTCCTCTGCTCTTGTTCACACAGCTATAAATCCTGAGTCACTCCACTTCCTTCAGCAGGCTCCTGCCAGATGCAGAGGAACCAGAGCAGCATCCAGCCTGGAGCTACCAAAAGCAAACTTTCCTAGGGAAAGGCTTTCCCAGTGATTAATGACAGTCAGCCAAACAACAGGGGGGCCTTGGGACACATTGCTCCAAGTCCCAGTAATTTTCACTTAAGTAACTGGGACTTTTTTTAAGGCCAAAACAAGAGCCAGAGCTATTTACTGTGTTCAGCTGACCTAGTTTATTTGTTTTTGCCTTTAGAAGGCATGGGCTTATTGGGAACATGAATGGAAAGGTCCTGTTCACAGCTTGGGCTTCACTTTGCCTGAGCTAAAAGTCACTTGGGTTTAAGTCAACATGAGTCAGGAGAAGAGAATGGTTCCCACAGCTCCAGATCGGGAATTTGAGGATTCAGGATGGCCTTTAATGCAACTGCTGCTGCTCTCAGGGGTGTCAGGAGCTCAGGCAGAGTCAGGGGGGCTTTCCTAAGCCAGACTCAGGTGTGGCTTTGAGATCCACGCCCTAACACAGGTTTTTGGTTGTGTATAATGAGGTGCAACTGCATTTTCCTTTGGTTTCAGAGGGCCAGTTGTGTCCCCAGTGGCAATTTGGGGTCTGAGGAGCACTGGTGGGGAAAGGTCTTGTAGGAGAGGCCTCATGATCCTCCCAAAGGATGGCTGAGAATAATTCCATGCAGAATGGTCATCTCTGCACACTCATCCAGCCTCTCACAACAGAGAAGTGTTTGGACAATGCTCTCAGGTGGGATTTTTGGGGGTCTCCTGTGCAGGGCCAGGATCTGGACTTGAGGATCCTTCCAGCTCAGGGTATTCTGTGATTCTGTGAACTACAAGATCACCTGCACACTTTTCCTGACCAGTTTAGGTCTGACACACAGTAATTCTCCTGTTTATGCCTCTTCTGAAGTGAACCACAGACATCTGTGTTGTGTTGGTCCCCATTTACAGACAAAGTTATTTAATTCTTCAAATAGCTCCTAGATCCTGTTTACAAATTCTTTGATACTTCAGATCAGCACGAGCCAGGGCACCTTTTGCTGCAAAACAGCTGTAAACCCAGTTTAATCAGCCAGTTAAAGTGGATTTACTGGTGCTTTGGACTCAAGAGAGCCAGAGGGTATCGGTGGCTGCTGCCTGCACGTGGCACATTTCAGATGGAACCTTGCACAAATGCAGAGATACGTTTGTGACACTTCCCAATCTCACCCTTCTGTAATCTTATTGAAAACAGCTCCACTTGCACCAGTGTCAAAGAGATGATGGTCTGTGCTGGTCTTTTCCTGACAGTTTTGGGTGTCAGAGATGGTCAGGAGTGGACTTTTCCCTTTGAAGGTGTCAAATAGATGTGGGGAAACCCCCCGAGTTTTAGACACACGTTCAACTTCTTATATCAGAGTGTCTGGCCACATTAAAATCTTTCTCACATGGCTTAGTGTTTCCTGGTGTCAGGGGTGGACAGCCTTGGAGCAGCTGGTGGGCTCATTAGCTCTCAGCCATGGAGAATGTTTGTCCTGGGAACAGTATTTATAACCTTTGGAGGCAAACAGAGCCAAGAGGTTTCAAAACATGCTTTGTACTGGAGTGATAGTTCTGCTCCCACTGCAAACCTTACCAACCAGTCCCTGGGATTACCAAGACAACAGGGAATCCAGAGGAATTCTAGACTTTGCAGGCCAATCCAGAGGAATTCTAGGCTTTGCAGGCCAATCTTGCTTTTGGTAAGGGTAAGGAAAGAATAACTTCCTTGAATTGGCACATCTGAGGTGCTTCCTGGCCAAGGCAGGTTAAGAAAGTCCCCATTCCTCTTTAATGAGAAGGATATTGGGCAGTGGGAATGTTGGTACTGAGTGTTTCCAACACACTCTTTCATGGGAAGAGTTTAGGGGGGCCAGGTGAGGGTTTGTAAAGGGTTTTAATGCTGCAGGTGCCTATTTCATAGAATCATGGAATGCCCTGAGCTGGGAGGGACCCACAAGGACCATCCAGTTCAACCCCTGGCCCTGCACAGACACCCCAACAATCCCACCCTGTGCCCCAGAGCATCATCCAAACCCTCCTGCAGCTCTGGCAGCCTTGGGGCCGTGCCCACTGCCCTGGGGAGCCTGGGCAGTGCCCACCACCCTCTGGGGGAAGAAGAACCTTTTCCCTAAAATCCAGCCCATTGGCACCACCAAAGTCATTCAGATCTCATCAATGCAACTTTATGTGACAAGGCAGAGAAGAAAAGGCTTCCCTGCAGAACCACCTCCCTGTATTTCCTTTGTTTTCTTTGAGATCCAGCGATTTCAAACCCCATGGCCCAAAGGAGAACTCATTTCAAATAAAGTGATGGTATCTATTTGGAGATCTCCTGGCAAGTTTGACAGTGTCACAGGGTTTTCCAAGAAGCTTTTCCACGTATTTTCTCCCCCTGCAGAAAAGCTGCATCTATTTTGACATTCCACTGCTCCAGGTGCAGCTCCTGCTGCACCAACACCACGGCTCTGGATGATGGATTGCTGTCACCAGTACTGTCCAAACACAGGGAGCTGCCAGGCTTTCCCAGAAATATGAAATGGTCACATCCAGGAATGGCAAGACTCAGAAGACAACACAGCTGTGCTCCAGTGAAACAGGTACAGTCACTTCCACGAGACAATTCCCACTGAATATTCCAGGCTTGATTTGCAATCACACAAAACGGTCCAGGCTCTTCACCTTGGCCTCACACACTCTCCTTTTGGTGCTTCTGGAGGTGTTAACTACACATGTGACTTTTTAACTCCAGTGTAACTTCCCAGGATTAGCAGGAATGGGATCAGATGGGAACAATCTGCTACTACCTCATTAGGAGGGATGTGAGCTGTGCCGAGTTTGAGACCAGAAGCCACGATAAATTATAAAATAGACAGATTATAAATTCCAATGAGGGATGCTGGGAAAGTCTCAAGGAGGAAGAAAATAAGAAACAGAATAGAAAAGTCTGTTTTGAGAAAGGGCTGGACCCAGCTTGGTGTGCTCCTGGAGCTCATGTGTGGATCTGTGTATTTCACATCAGCACCTGCCCAAGATGTGCCTTCCATAGGAAATTTCCATGGACACACAAATTCACAGCTCCATAAAAATGCTTTGCTGTGTCCCTGGGATGCTCCTAAACCATAAAAAAAAAGATTTCAGAGCATGGCTGGAACATCTTGTCCCTTCCCAGGCTGGTTTGTAGCGCTCATGGTAATGTCACAGTTCCTTTGCATAGTCCTGCTGAGGAGAATTACATCCCAGGGTTTTACAAGTCCAGGCTTTGCTTTGCAGATTCATTTTTACTCCAGGACAATCAGCTGGCTGCTGTGGATGTGGACAGATTTGAAGGAGGTTTCCCTATTTACAGTGGGAGAAAACACCATGCCCTCAGGTCCAAGACTCTCATAGTTATTCCCACCTCCTGCCTCAGTTTAATTTCTGTGAAAGGAAGGAAGTCCATGAATCCAAGGAAACAAGTATTTCTTTCCTCTCTACATGCCATGAGACTCGAGAGCAGAAAGGAGCAGGAAGGGAGCACCTTACACAGCATGGACAGGGCACTGCAGCCTGACCTGACTCCTCCTTTCACTCCTTTAATCCCAAATTCCCTGTCTCCTGTCACACACTGGAACCACACTCAGCTCCTCAGTCCTCCCCTCTTTAGCCCCAGCCACCTCACACTCTGGTGTGCCTGAAATACTGAAATAATCACTGTGCCTGAAATACAAATCACCTCCTAACAGAGCCAAAAACTGGACTCACAAAGCAGCAAAACATGAGAAAACCATTTCATGTGAGAGAGGCCAAGCCTGGTCCAGAGTCACCTCTGACCATCCCCAGCCTCCTTCTCTCTCTGCATCATTTCTTGTTTACACTGGTGGCCAAAAAACAATCCTGTTGTAAACTGACCTTTGAGCTGAAACTTCTCATCCCTGCTCATCTTTGTCTCAGATGTGCAGAACTGGACCCACACTGGCCACGTCCCCTTTCTGGATGTAGTGCCTTCCAGCTGCACCTTGCAAGGTTTCCAAGCCTGGCCACCAATCCCCCAGGAATCAGATGGCTCTCCTTGACCTCAGAATTCAAGAGAAGGATGCAGAGTGTAAAAGAGGCAACTTGCTGGAGGCCACACACAGCTGAACCAAGGGCATGGGGCATCTCTGCTCCCTCTGAGCCTGAACAGCCTCTGTGTGTCCATTGGCATGGACAAGACAGATATTCCAGTGATGCTGGAGAACAGAGGGCCCTCTCTGCACTGCTGTGTGCTGCCATGTGTTTCCCTGCTGCTGCTGATTAGCCATGGGATTCCCAACAAGGACCTCCAGTGTCTGGCAACATCTGCCTCAGGGTTTCTCCAGGGGCCGAGGATGGGCTGTTTTTAGCCTTTTGTTTATTTGGACGAGTTTGTTGCTTGCCAGAAACGCTCCCCCCAAACCCCCCACGCTCTGCTGAGCCAGAGAGCAAGGCCCTTCCATCCCACACAGGCTGCTCCTCCCTGCTCCCTGGAGCCAGCTGCTCAAAGCAATGCTGAGATCAGGGAAGAGGTTTCACCCCCCATTCCGGGCTGGGGAACACCAGGATTGCTGTCCCAAAGCCTGGCAAACCCAGTGTCCTGCTCCTGGCAGGAACCACCCACCCACAGGGAGATGCCACGTGCCCTTCCAGATGGATCCTGGCAGCCACGTGGTGCATGGATAAAGGTTTCCATTCCAAGAGCCAGCTGAGCTCCTGCTGTCCAGTTGTGTCCCCAAACTCCCCAATACTGGTTTCAAGGCGATGTGCTCAGAGTTGAGCGAGTTCTTGAGCTTCCATTGGAACAAAGAGGGCAAAGACCCAAATGTTGCAGGAGGTTGGAAAAGCCTCAGGTGCAGGATTTGCTCGAGAGGCAGATGTTCAACAGAGACCACAGAGGATCCCTTCTGTCCTGAATTGTGTGGACACTGTTGTCACTCACAGGATTCTGGTCATGTGATGGATTTCCAGTCCAGGACAGGATCCAGCTCTCCTTTCCCATGTAGGACAAGGCTGAGGCAGAAATCAAGGAGAGCACACAACACTGAGTCTGGCTAAAGGTGGTGATTCCTGTCAGAGAAGTGCCCATCACCTTTTCTGTTATGTTTTCCCCTTTTAGGTCTTCACTGCAGCAGAGAAATTAATTAAATAACAAAGGAGAAAACTCAGTGTAGCCCTGTGAAAAACCTCACTGGGCCATTTCAGGGGTCTCCAGGGAACTCAAGAGCTCTGTTCCCCTGTCATCTGTCACCAGCTTGAAGTGGATCCATTCACCTCCACAACCAAACCCTTCCAATCCAGAGGTTTAGCTCCAAGAACAGCACATTTTGGAGATCTGGGGATGTCTTGAGGTGCTGAAGGTGAATTCCAAACAACTCCACATGCAGTATTTGGGTAGTAATTCATCCTTAGGGAGCACTGCTTTGCCCACACTCCACAGGCTGCAGCTGGATGTGTTCCAGGAATATTGACAGTTCTAAGCCTTATCCCATTGGGAAAGACCTTCACTGCTATCAACAGGTAACTGGGGATGAACCACCCACAGATGGGTCCAAAATCTCATCCCTGGGGAACAAACACATGCTGGAGGATTTGGCGCTGCCAGTTCATTCCCAGTGACCTCCCAGTCACTCCCAGTGACTTCTGCAGTGGCTCCAGGGCCATCAGGGTGACACAGCAGTGAGCAGAGACATCAGGGGCAAGAAAGCCTCCTCAGGACTTGGGTTTGGTCCCAGGAGGGATCTGTAGTTGCTCTCCCAGCCATTATGGAATCAACAACAAGAGAGATCCAGCCTGATCATAGGGAAGGAATGTCTCTGACCCCACACACAGAGAGGGAAGGTGAGCAAAACCAGTACCCAGCCCAGGCTCCCCACCAAGGAACTGGGGGGCCCACACTGAGGGAGCAGCCCCAGGTTTGCCCTTGTCCTTCAGGGTTTCAGGTCCTTACTCTGCCCCTGCACTGGAAGCCACACCAGTTCATGCCCAGGGTGGCCACTCAATGCTCTGCTGGGGCTGTTGCCCTGCATGACAAACACAAAGCCCACAGTAAGTGAAATTACATGTTGGGCTTGTTTTTAAAAGCATTAACATTTAGGGGAAACGAGGAATTCGCACCACTTTGGGCTAAATCTGCACAACAGAGCAAATAACTGAGAGCAGGCTTCGTGCACATACTTCTCTGTGAAGAAAGTTGTTTACAATAGATGCTACGCTCCAGAGTAAAGCTGGGATAAACAATGTTGAACTTTTACTCTTCTCTGTCCTTCTTCCTGTGAAAAAAGGCTTTCCAAGGGAGAACCAGCCCACCATCTACTCACTCCATAAGCTCTGCTTAACTCCTTGTGAGGATCAGGCGTTGTGGGGGAGAGAATTCTCCCCATCCTGTGCCTTACTCAGCTCTGTGAATGTTTCCCCACACTCTTTGCCTTGCTTTGCTAGACAAAATAACACCTTTCTCCAAAGACAGCAGAACAGTTGCCTATGTGCCAGCTACAGATCCCTTCTGGCCAAGCACCAGCAACTCCAGCAGGAAGCAGGAGAAGATGAAATCATTAGTTTGCAGGAAGGGCTTAGCACTTTTACAACTAGAATTTCTGAATCCTTGTACTCCAGAGGTTTTGAGAGAACACCTTTGTAAGATCCCCAACTAAAACACTGTCACCTGTTGGACCATCAGTCACAAACATCCAGTATTCCATCCAGGATGATGCCTGGTTCTCTTCCTACATTAGCACACATTGACACACCAAGAGGTGCCATTTAAAGATTGAAAAGTCACACACTGATTCTTGAAGGTGCAGGACTTATTAAAAAGTCCCTCTCCTGGAATGCAGGGATCCTAGTACTTCCCAATTCCCTTTTCCCCCTGCAAACTCAGAGCTCCCTTTGGAATGGCTCAGCCTTCAGTTACACAAGTGTTGGTTCCAGTTGAATCACTGGTTTAAGCATCTCCCATATCTCCACCCCTTGTCACCTTCTCACTGTCTCCACAACTTGTTTCTCCAGCTGAAAAATGGATTAGGGAACTGTCCTGAAATAAAAATAACCTAACAGAATGAAAGGGGAAAAAAAAGGAGAGAGAGGAATTTGTCCTGTTTTCTTTTGGAATTGAGATAATTCCCATTTGGACCATCATATGGCTGTGGAAATGGGATGAGGGGAACACTGGTGGTGCAGGAGGGATCAACCACAGCAAGGAGAGATCAACCACAGCAAGGATAACATGGCTGTGTTCTAGAATAATCAATCAAAGCAAGGAGAATGTGACTGCTCTGGAACAATCAGTATGAGCAAGGAGAACGTGGCTGTTCTGGAACAATCAGCCACAGCAAGGAGAACATGAATGTGTTGGGGACAATCAACCACAGCAAGGAGAACGTGGCTGTTGTGGAACAATCAAGCACAGCAAGGAGAACGTGACTCCATCCTGGAAATGCGCTGCTGCTGAAAACAAATACTTGTGAAACCCAATCCTGCCCCACTTTGGAGCTGCTTGTTTTGCACTGGGGACTTGAGGGCCTGTCCACTGCTGACTGGGAGCCTCCCACAAGGTCAAATCCCACTTGGCTGCCCATTAAGCTCCAAGGGATCATTGTCCTGCAGGACCACCACATTCTTGGGTGCATCTCCGATGCTTTGAATAAAAACAACCCAAAAGTCTCAACTGGAGAAATAACTGGGTTGACAGAAGAAGAAAAACACAAACCTGTTAATGCAACCAGTGCTATAAATAACCTTTAAAGACCCAGGCTGAGAGCTGGGTAAGGCCCACAGGAAGGCGAGGGGAGAGCTCCAGGTCCTTGTGGTTCAGGAGAATTTCCTGCCTTGTCCGCGCGCGTTTCCTGCTCTCCAGGAGGGAGGGAGGGAGGGAGGGAGGGAAGGAGGGAAGGTGGCCAAGGCCAGGAGCATTCCTTGTGCTCACCAACCAAGGCATCAGCCAGAGGAAGGGGTGGCTGGGCAGCATTAACACTGACAGAAGGGGATTTAGGAACTGAACCACTGGGAAACCCAAGCCAAATCAGGTTGGGAGCCTTGGGAATACTGGGGTAACTCCAGTGAGGACGTGCAGATTGACTCTGCTGCTTTCCCAGGGAAACTGCATCCAGTGGGGCCAGGGACATCTCTGTCACATCCAGAGACCACCCCTTGCATGAACCAGCTGGGCTGGTCATTCCCCACCTGCAATGGAACCTGCTGGGAATGGGCTGGAGCTGTGTCAGGGCAGGGGCACGTGGGATTTTAGGGAAAAGGTTCTTCCCCCAGAGGGTGGTGGGCACTGCCCAGGCTCCCCAGGGCAGTGGGCACGGCCCCAAGGCTGCCAGAGCTGCAGGAGGGTTTGGATGATGCTCTGGGGCACAGGGTGGCATTGCTGGGGTGTCTGTGCAGGGCCAGGAGCTGGATTGGAGGATCCTTGGGGGTCTCTTCCAGCTCAGAACATTCCATGATCCCACGTCCCTGCTGGGGGAGCCTGTGGAATTGGCCAAGGTAAGTGGCAGGATCCCAGCAGGAGAGAGTCCTGTGATCCCTCTGTTTACACAGTCCAGGGAGAAAACACTCCCCATCCTGGTCTTTTCAACAGCAGGAAAACCTCTGGAAATCAGAAATCCAATTAAGTGCCCACACGTGGATTGAGGAATCTGGGCAATCAGGCTGGGAAACGTTTAGGGCAGGATTTTTCCAAGGCAGTTCAACATACCCTGGTGAAAACCCCTCCTGCAGCAGTGAGGACCCCAAGGTGCTGTGGAAACGTTCTTTAATTAGTGCGAGCTCTTTGTGAGGTGGAATTGTTTCCTCATCCCCGTTTTAGGGCCGGGAATGCCAAGGTACAAAAGAGGGAATGCAGTTCCCAAGGCTCCATGGCGTGTCAGTGCCCGAGCCAGGAACAGACCCTCCTGCTCCTGACTCCCTGTCCCTGCCCTAATTACCAGCAAATTCCTCTCCTCCATGGCACAGCCAACTGGTTCCAATAATAAATCCAAGCTGTTGCAAAGATCAAGCCCATTTTTTCACCGCTTAACCCAAAAAAACATTTAATTTTCAAAACACAGGTTTGGCTTTTCACCAGAGAAAGGGTTTGTTTTTCATTATTCATCTGGTTTTTTGTTGGTTGGGTTTTTTTTTTTTCTCTCCTTCTCTCTCTTTTTAAAAGCCAAACATTCAATCACTCTGTTCAATATAAAGTTCCTAGCACTGCAACTATCGTTACCCTATAAATCTTCATTATTCCTACTATAAATAACACCCCTGTATTTTTCATTTTGTTATTTTTATGACTAAACATGGCACCTTGAGCAAACCTCAGAATTATTTCCAGAATTAAGAACCCTGAATCAAATCCTGTAGTCCTGATTTCTGAGAAGAAACACTTTTTTAAAAAATGGTAACATTCCTTGGGCTATATCCAAAGCAATAACATTGACCTATGGCTTTTCAACACTGCTTTAGTTATGTCAGTCTGTGGTGGTAAAGATAATATTGCTTTACTTAGACACTGTCAGATGGTTATAATGGTGCCTTATGTTACCTATTCCTTTAAGGGAATAAGCCAAATCAGGATAAAATATATATATTTTTAAATTGTGCCCACTCTAGGTATGTCAGAACAAAAGATTTGTGAAGCAGCTTTAACATTAACTATACAGTAAATCACTGCTGGGCTAAAAAAGAAGATAAATGCACATAAAAATGACACTGATTCTTTTTTAAATGTAGCAAGATATTATTTCTGGGTTTTCTCTTCCTATATTTGTTTTCCTAACCTGGAAATTCAGATTCTGTGGAGGCTGGAAGAACCTCACCAGTAGAAAGCGACTGAAAATAGTTTTATCACCAAGTTTATGAGTGTAAAGAGGTGCTGAAAGGAGAAGCAAACCCTAATTAGATCCTTAAACTCTGTTTCTCATTCCCCATTTGGCACAAATGAGTAATTAACACTGTGGGGGAAAGGATGCTTTTGTTGAAGAACCCAATCCCACCAGACTCCCACTAAATCCCACCTTGCCCAAGAACCAGGAACTCACTATAAATAGGAAAAGCAACAGCACTCCATGGAGAACCAAAGAGATTTGGGGCTTCCAAACAGCTCCAAACAGAGCAGGGAGATCAAACCTCTCCCCCTGGGCCAATTGCAGAGCCCCATTAACCTCCCTGCCACACTAAAGAGGGAAATCAATGATTTTCCCCTGGATTCTTTTTGATATGGACTCTTTCATCAAAGCCAAAGAATACCTGGGAAGCCATTTCAGAGGGTTTGAAATGATCTCAATTTATCTTCATTAGGAAGAGCAGTAAAAGTGGAGGAAATGGGGTGAAATTTAAAAATCAAAAACTCAAAAGCCACACTGCAAAGCTGAAGCTGCTGAAAACCTGTTGAGCTTTCAGCCTGACAAAAAGATGGAATTTCTACCTTCCCTTCAGTTTGTCAGAATTCACCAAAACAAGAGCAAGCTCAGGAACAATTTTCCCACTGCATCCCTGCCCCAGATCCTGCTGGAAACCCTGCAAGCAGAAAGAAGGAAACTACAATTTACTTCTGGAAGCCCAAGCCAAAGAATTCAGACAGCAAGGCTTTGTCCTCTGTAAACTTAAGAGGAAACTCTTCAAGATTCCCACCCTAATTCCCTGATCCGTGTTTGTTGGAATCAGAGAAGCAATCTGAATATCTGAGTGATTTCTCTGGTATTTTTTTTCAGCAATAAAACACCTCTGAGGAAGCAGCTCCTGCTAAAATGGACTGTTGGCAACCAAAAAAATATTCATGTGGCTAAAGGCTCCCAGCTGGCCTCTTTAGAGCAAGATAATTCCCCCACTGAGCTCCAAAATGGGTAGTTCTCTGTCAAGTCCAGAGAATTTTAGGCATTTTTAGCATTAACTGCACCCAGATTCCCTCAGATCAGCCTTACAGATTTATTATACCCTACAGTGGTGGAATATATTATATTATATACCCCACAGGTGTGGAATTCATCTTATCTCCCCTCCCCTTCCCCATTTGTTAGAGCTGTGTGGGGATTTTAAATATAAGGTTCAGATCCTTAGAAAATTCCCTTGGGATCATCTCCCCAGTAACTGTACCTGTGATGGGCTCATTCACAGAAATTGTCAGGTTTGGGGGTTATTCTGCTTTACCCTGCAGAGCTGGTTCCAGTTGTAGGTTGGAAACATGAAGATTCCCTGAGTCCATGGGAGATTTGCAGATGGTTTTGGACATCTCTGCAAGGCAGCTCCCTTTCAAACTCCCCCAGTGACACTGAATCCCATTCCAAGCCCAGAGCAGGAATGTTTCCACCCCCAAAGACATGACCCAGTCCCCCCACAAGCACAAGGACACCACATTCACACGGCCTGCTGATGTGCTGATAAAAACCACACAAAAATCCCCGTGCCTAAAAAGCCAAAACCTGGAAAAACCTCCTTGAAAAGTGTTTTGCTGGAAGTTCAGCACCTCCCCATCCTCCCTGCAGTAGAGCCCGAGGAGAACAGATTCAGCCTCTTACCTTTCACCTCTGGAGGACTGTCCTTAGCAAACCCTATGCTTTGTCTTTGATTTCTGGATTAAATAAATCCAGTTCCTTCAGCTTCCTCCACAGGCCCAGAGTTCCAGAGCTCTGGTTGTTCTTCTGGCTCTCCTTTGGTCTCCAGTGTGTCCTTCTGCCCCTGGGTGCTCCAAGCTGGCAGCACTGATGCCTCTCAGAGTGGCATGGATTAATCACCCTCAGTCTCACGTGACTTTCCTGCTAACACCTGCCAGAATAAAAATACTTGGTTTTTTTTTTCCCCAAAGCACCAAGTGTTGAATCCTATGCAGCTTGTGGTCCCCTAAAACCTCCACATCCTTCTCTGCTGTGCCACTCCTGAGCTCATTCCCACCCTTATAAACCCACTCTGGTCTTCCTTGCTGTTGGAATGGTTATCTCGGAGAACCTCATCTACCTTTTCCAGACTTTTGGGATGAAATGTTACCCACAGTAAATGTTAATTCAACTGCACAAGCTGCTGGAGGGACACAAAAGATGAGGAAGCCCTGAAGAGCCTCCCTGATGGATTTCCAGCAGCATCTCAGCAAGCACATGACTTGTACCTGCTCCAGAAACTGCCCCACGAGTGCCTCATGTGTTCCTCTTCTGAGCAGGGACCACTTGTGGTGCTGTGGAGAGACATTCCCAGCAATCTCCACTTGCTGCTGTGTTTGCAGATCAGTTCTAAGGCTGAAGGTAGAGCCAGATGTCACCCAGCTGGTACCAGATCACCACGTGCTTCTGCTCTGCCACCCCGTGCCCAGCTTTGCCAAGGCTTTGTGACATGGGTGTGACACCCACCCAACCCCAGACTTTAATTTGCACAGTGTAAGAGACACTCAGTGAGGAATAAACTGAACACTGCATGCTGCCTGGAGCTTGGTAAGCCTGGAACTCATAGAAAGTGTCTTTAACTGCATTTACAGAAGGGATTTAGAGAAACAAACCCTGATTTAGCCCCTTAAGACCAGGCACCTGTTTGAAGTGCTTGGATTAGAAGCCTGAAGAGCAGCCCTTCTCCCCCACGCCCTGCACTGCCCCACACACAGTGCCCACCTGAGCTCTGGGGGTGCAGCACAGATCTGCACAGGCTGCTGCAGTGACAGCTCAGCCACTGGCACTGCCACCTTCCAGCCCTGCTGCATCCAGCAGGGATGCCCTGATGAATCCATCACCTCTCAGCCTCCAGCTGCCCCTCTTTCCCTGCCAGCCTCGTGCTGTGCCTTCCCCCGTGCTGGCTCTGATCAAACAAGGCACTTGCACGACCTCCTGGGTTTGCTGTTGCCTTCAAATCAATCTGAGCAGACTGGGGCTTGTTTTCAGCAGCAGCAGAAGTGTTTGCACTGAGCCAGGAGCTGAACACTTTGGGAGTTACACAGATTCTCACTGATGGGGTGGAAAAGCCCATGTATTTATTTTACCTTAAAACATCCCACAGCTGACTGTCTGTGGACTAAAAACAACTGAGCAGATACCCCAAGAGCTGCTCTCAATCAAATATCCAGACCCAGGATTAAGTCTGTCCCATGGGATCCCTATGGGGGATGTAAACAAGCCAGGTAGTAAATTATTCCTGTGAATATCCAGAACACTCTTATTTGACCCACTGACATTTTCATAAATTCTCTGAGGGTGAATTCCCTTTATTACCAAGGGACAGAACAAGAAACAGGCTTCTTTTTGACCCTAAATTACCTCCACGACCTGAGATGGACCTTGGTTGAATGCTGGTGAGACTCAACAGCCTATGATTTGATCCCTGTGGGGACAGATGAAACCTCCAAAGAAATTCCCTCTGGGGAGGGAGTAAGGACATCCCTTGGCCAGGATATGAAGTGAAACAGGGATTGACTGATGGTGTGGGAACAGGAATGCAAAACTAGCAAGGAGAGCACGTCTGCTCCTAGAGGGGAAAACTGGCAGCCCTGGGAATAAACTCCTCTGGCCCTACTTGCTCACTGATGTGTGTAGTTATTCCCCACACTGAACTCTGTGTGTTGTTGCTCACAGCTACTGAGCTCAGAAGCCACTCAAGCTGGAAATACATTCCTCTAAAGCAACAGGAATGGAGTGTCCTTGTCCTGTTTGATCCTGGCTTTGCTGGGGAATCTCCTAAAGCCCACAGAGAAATATGAACATGGGACTGTCACAGAAGTGACTTCACTTTTTCTTAAACACAAGGCAAGAGAGGACATCAGGTCTCTGTCACTGCACTGTGTTGTTATACAACAGACTGGGTCTGGATAAGAAAACTAGCAGGCAAAAATATATCAGTAATGAGCTTTTACTATCACTTCTTTCAAAAATACCACTGGTAGCCAGAACTCAGTCAGAAATTACTTCTGTTTGCTGTAAGATCATGATGGGAACAGCAAATCTTATCAACTAATAAATAAGAATGTCAAACCTACAAATTTAATTTGTAAATATCCCACTGAAAATGACCCCAGATCTCCACATCACTTTTAGCTGCATTGTCTTTCTAACATGAGAAAATGGGTTTGATCACATTTTAAGACATACCATCCCGTGCAATAATGGAAAACAGATTTCATGGCATATTTTCCCCTGGATTACTCCAATTACTTTCAGAATCTCAGAAGCTATTCCAAACTCAGAGTTTTGATTTTTTATTTTATTTATTATTTCAATTATCCCTGGCCAAATTCATCCCTGATCTCAGTCCATTGGCTACAGTTGCCCAAGCCAGAGGATGGACTTGGCACCTGTGAGACCAACAACAGGGATGGCTCCAACACAGTAACATCCAGTACCCAGGGCACAAAAACTATTTGAGACAGTTTCAAGCTCAAGCTAAAAACAGCAAATTCAAATTACAAATGCCCAGATTCTTATGCTCAGAACCATTAATTTTAAAAGCTGAGACCACTCAGGGTCTCCTCCCAGGAGGTCCTGAGTGACCCTTAACTCTAATCAAAGTTACTGAGGATCAAAGAGCTCTGAAACTCCCAGGATTGGGTCCTTCCACAGGAAAAAGCTCCCACTGACCAGCCAAAAAATGGGCTCAGGGATCAACCCTCCAGTGGATTCCAGTAAACACCAACTGGAGTTTACTCAGCAGCTTCCAGGACCAAGTTCCTCGACCCAGAAATCCCTGCTGTCCCAGCAGAGGGAACAAGGGACACAGATGTTTTGGCTGCTGACACCCACACACAGGACAGAGGAATCCCCAGGTCTTCCTTCTCTGGCCCCTTTGCCAGTTCCCAAATTTTTAAGGGGGAATAAACAGCTTTTCAGGTAATAACACTCTCCTGGCAGTGTTTTTGCTGTCACAAGGCTAGGTGCATAAACAGCAATCACTTCAGATAAACACTGAATATAAACTTCTTGCCTTCTCCTGGTCCAACACACTCACATGATCCTGGCTTCCTCCTGCATTTTCATTGCCCAACATCCATCTCCATGGATTATCCCAGGAAAAGCAAGTTCTCTATTACTCAGCTGGAAGGAAAAATAGAAAGGGGGTTATTAAAGGCACTGGACTCACTTCATCAAATGACAAAGAACAAACTAGTGGCTTTGAGCAGCTGTAAGTAATAGCAGAGGGTGAGTGACAGCTCTGTGGGCTCTGCAGAGCAGAGCTCTGTGTAACCAGTGGATAAATTGCCATGTTGGAAAAAACCCTCACCATTCTGGAAGCTGACACCTGAAAGGCAGACTCAGCAGGGACTTCAGAGGGTGAATTTGCAAAAGACCACGTTGCCAGTGACACCAAGGCACAAAAAGTGCCACATGACAACCCAACATCTTTATTCAGCTGAGTTACCAGCTGTGGCTGCAGCTGGTTGTCTGATTTCATGCCAGATTTTACAATGTTTTAGGGCAGAGCTTGGAAAAATGACCTGAGGGTGCTGTAGGGACTCAAAAAATCAATCAATAAACTGTAAATACGTTTTTAATCTTATGCTTTGCCCACCCAAGAGCTGATGTTGCAGAGCCATCAGTCCTGGTCATGCTGCAGCAGGATGAGAGATGCAAGTCCTGCTCAGTGTGAGGATGAAGGATTTCCACAGGAAATGTAGGAAGGATCGATATTCCCATCTTTTATCAGTGGGGAAAAGCAAAGCCAAGAACTTTTCCTTCCACTCCTGGTGGGCTTCACACTGCAAATATTCCGGGGCAAAGTTTAAGCAGACACACACATCCTTTCGGGGGGAGTTTTGGGATCGACTCTGCCCAATTCCAGCACCCAAAAAAAACCCTCACCCGACACCCCGTGGACTCGTGCTGCCCTCTCATGGGATGGGGACGGCGGAGCCACAGCCTGGCATCCAAAAATAACCCAGGGGGTTGGTTTGGAGTGTCCCTGTCATCGCCAGCGGGATTTATGGCGAGCACAACCACGGGAAGGGATTCAGCCCATGCCCCGCGTTCCCCTGCAGGGCACGGCGCGATCCCAAAATGCCAACCAAGCTCCGCTGCTCGTTTTTCCCGGGAATTGGCACCCTTGCTGTGGAAGGAGTTAAAAGGAGGACAGGGAGGATCACACCCTGCAGGGCTGATGACCCCGGGGATGGATGTGCTGCCCCTGGGAAGAAGGGGCAGTTTGAGATCAGAGCCCCAGTTTGGGATTTGGGGATTCTGGTTCAGCTCCTGCCCCGGGTGGGTGGAGGGGAGCTGGGATTTTGGCGTTCCCCAAAGCTTCCCACCGCAAAAAAAAACCCAACTCCTCAAATTAACCCAAATCTTCTTTAAGTTACCCCAAACCCTCCTCAAGTTGCCCCGAACTCTCGAGTTCCCCCAAACCCCTCCAAATCACCCCAAACCCCCCCAA
>WBMV01007113.1:231278-251249 GCA_013396655.1 Campylorhamphus procurvoides | reverse complement strand
GGGAGCGGGAACGGGAGCGGGAACGGGAAAGGGACGGGAGCGGCCCCGGGAGGGATGGGGAGGCACCCCGGGGGGCTCCGGGGGAGCGGGGGGCACTGACCGGCACCGGCGGGGACCCCCTCACCGCTGGCGGGCACCTGGCACTGAGGGACACCCTCACACTGACCCACAGGCTGACACCCTCACACCACTGACACCCTCACACTGACCCACAGGCTGACACCCTCACACCACTGACAGACAGACACCCTGACACTGATTGGCATCTTCACTCTGTCACACTCACACTGACTGGGACCCTCACTCTGCCACCCTCACTCTGCCTGACTGACACCCTCACTGTGTTACCCTTGCACTGACTGACTGATACCCCCACACACTGACTGGCACCCTCACACCCTCTGACACCCTCACACCGACTGGCACCCTCACTCTGACACCCTCACACCGACTGACACTGTCACACCAACTGACTGCCACCCTCAGGCTGCTGACACCCTGGCACTGACTGGAACCCTCACTTTGACACCCTCACACTGCTGACACTCTTGACACCCTCACACCAGCTGGCTGACAGACACTCACTCTGACTGACTGACACCCTCGCACCACTGACACCCCCACACTGACACAGCCTCACGGTCCTCACCCACTCAGACACGTGTGTAAACTCCCACACTGAGTGGTCCTCCCCTCACACACACTCCTGTGCACGCTGACACACTCACGCAGGCAGACACACACTCACAGACACAAACCCCAGCCTGACAGGCACGTTTGTGAGCAGTGACACCCTCACAGACACAGTTCACACACACACAGCCCAGGGTGACCCTCATTGCCTGCCCACAGCCAGGTCACAGCCACACTCGTGGCATTACACCAGTGTCACTGGTGGGCAGGCACTGACAGGTCTCACACTTCCATGCTCTAAGGGACACTTACACACACTCACACTTGTAGGTACTCACATCTTTGTGTTATCCCTCACAACCTGCCTCCCCACACACACACCTGTGGGTGCACTCACGCCCTCATAGGGATTCTCCTACATGCACACACACTCACAAACACTTCCACACCCTGATATTTCCCTCATTCCTGCCTCTGTGTGCCCCTGGCAGGACCTGTGTGGGGTCACGACTTCCTTGGCCCCTGTTCCTTGCACACACATCCTCCTGCAGCCCCTTTCTTGCAGCTCCCACCAGCACACTCCTGTTTGCACACACACGTGTGTCCCTCATCTCTCTCGTGTGTGTGTGTGTACACACTTAGGATCCCACTGGGTGCTTCTCCCACACACACACTCAGCACACCCAGCTTGCCATGGCATTGCACACTCACACTGACACATCAGGGAGCCTTCCCATGGAAGCAGACCCTATGGAGCCTGCTCTTCCTTTCCCTTCCCCACACAGAGGGTTGTCTGCCACCTCTCCACCATAAACCCATCTTTTATCATCGCCCCTCTCAGGCAGGATTCTCCCTGAATCACACACAGCCATACCCAAGCAACCTGTTGCCTTTACAAATCCAGATTTCCTGCACACACTCCAGGATCACCCTGCGTGGCACGGAGTGGTGCTGCCTCCTGCTCCTGGCACGTGTGAGGGAGTCAGCTGTGCTTCGCACTCACCCCCACGGGGCATCTGCTGCCTTTGACAGTGAGAGTGCAGCGTGGCCACCCACCCTCACACCCTGCACCTTCTGTCACCTGGTACCTGACAGACACACGAATGTGCCCGAGGGCTGGCAGTTACCACAAGGCCACCTGTTCTACTCACAGAGGTGTGTAGACTTATATACATGGAGCTGTATATATTTCCTATCTATATTTTACAGCTCTGTGTTACACACAGTGCTCCCCATTTTGGTTAGTTCCCTCCTCCACTTTCACTTACACAGAGAGGTGTCCTGTTCCCTCAGGCCCTCATCATGCATCTGGTCCACATTGCAGCACTGTCTCATGCTCACCAGTCCTTTCCACCACCCAGACACTGCTCACTGCCACTGCTTCACCCACAGTGCCCTGCCCAGTGCCACCCTCCCCTGTGCCACCCCACGGTCAGTGCTCCCAGGGGCAGGACAGAGCAATCCCAGGGCTCCCCCCGAGTGCTGCCCTGCCATCTCCGGGGTTGTGCGAGGCACACACGGCTCTGCAGCCCCTGCCCCAGCTCCAGGGGGGCCGTGTCACCTGCCTCATGCCACCCAGGGCTGTGCCACACCTGTGTCCCCACAGCGCTGGCCCAGAGAAGGAGCCCAGCCCCTCCTTCTGCCCCTGCTCCCTGTAGCGAACGCTCAGTTTGTTGCTGTATGTTTCTGAGTGGCTTTTGTCCTTCTGTGAAGCTCCCTGTTCTCTGAAATTCATGCTGTCTCTTGGGTTCCACTTTGCAGACTGTTGAGCCTGGTTCATGCATGCCTGCTGGTTTTGAGTGGCATCGACCCTCTTAAATGAGTCTTCTTTTTGAAGTGTAAGGGTAAAATCCTTCTCAATAATGTTTTAACTGCTTAGGGGGACATTGACACAAATTCTCTTGTTTGTAAATGCTCTGATCTAACTTCCTTTTTTTTCTTTTGCTTTTATAGCTGGAGCCCTATATGGATGAAAACTTTGTTTCAAGAGCCTTTGCCACCATGGGAGAGCTTGTACTGAGTGTAAAAATCATTCGAAACAGGTTGACAGGGTAACTCTTTATGTTTGTTCTCCCAGTGCATTTGGATTGAAGCCTCACCGTGGTCCTTCCATGTCAGGGTGATTTCCCCTTGGAGCTTTTCACCATTGCTGCCACCAGTATGGGAATATTGATGAGAGCAATGGAGAGGGCACTGCTGGCTCTTCAGCCTCCCCTCAACAAACAAGGTTTGGCCTTCATCCTGAAGTGCTCCAGCAGTTGGAGGAGTGTGTGTATCCCATTCCATCCTCTGGGAATTGCACTCCCAGCTGAAGGCTGTGGTGACTGGGCTGTAGAGCAGCTCTGTGGTGCTGGCAGAGGTGGGAAGTCTGACTTGGAGCAATATGAGAACCTTTTGAGTTCAACTGGGGTAAAACGAGTGACTGTATGCAGAATAAAGTAGTTTCATTCTAATTCATTATTCTTTTAAGTGTTGTAACTTCAGTTTGCAGTTTGTTTAAACTTGGGTGGGGAAACTGATGGTCAGTGAAAGTAGAAAGTAAAACTGTGAGCAAAACCATTTTGTGAGTTCTTATGTTGACATGACTTATGGTAAGTAGGGGCTATCCCTTTCCTTGAGATCCAGGATTTCTATCTTCTTTTTGTAGCTGATGTTTATACTTTAGAAAGAAACTGTTCTAAGTATTGCAACAATAGCAAATGTCCTACCAGTTACCTAAAATACAAAATTCCTCCTCAGGTGTGTTTTAAATGTATAACCTTTCTCTCTTCTCTCCTGTGTTGTATGTTCAGAATTCCAGCAGGCTATTGCTTTGTAGAATTTGCAGATCTAGCTACTGCAGAGAAATGTTTACACAAAATCAATGGGAAGCCACTTCCTGGTGCTACACCGGTGAGTCAGGGGGATCAACCAAAACTGGGAAGGGACACACAGTGTAGAATCTGCATCTTGAGTGATTACAGACAAATTTAATAGTTGGCAAAGTGGGATTCTTCTTTCTTTAAAGTTATGAGCATAAAAGTATTAATGTTCTTGGTCAGAAAATTTTTGAGAAAAACCACTGATTTCTGCGTGAATGTCTGTGTAAAATCCAAGGGGAGAAATCTTGTGGGGTGTGGTTTTTGATTTCTGAGCCTTTCTGCTATTGCCAAGTTGGATTAATGAGAAATCAGACAAGAACAAGGAAAAAATTAGATTGATTGTAGAGTAGACCTGTCACAGTCCTTCCATCTCTTTCCATTTGCAGATTGATGGAGTCTTAGAATGGTTTGGATTGGAAGGGACACTAAAGCTCATCTCATTCCACCCCCTGCCATGGGCAGGGACACCTTCCACTAGACCAGGTTGCTCCAAGCCCTGTCCAACATGGCCTTGAACACTTCCAGGGATGGGGCAACCTGAGAGTTTATGTGTGTGTGTTGTTTCATATGTACAAGATGAACTTGCAAGTTCACTCTGAGTTTTGGATAACTTTGATTTGCAAGAGAAATGTGACTTTTAAGCGTTGCATTGTTCTTGGCCCTTAGCAAACAAAGGTTATTCAAACCTCTTTACAGTGGAGAAGGAGCCAGAGCACTGGATAACTGCAGTCTCTAACTAATATCTCCTGCACATGAAAGCTGGGGAGTTGAGAAGAAGAGGAGGAAGAGTCACAGAGTCTAATTTTAGGATGTTGACTCAAATGCGTGATAGATTAAAATGGGATGGCTGACACAGCTGTCTGTTGTACCCACAGGAGTTGGCTGCAGTAGCTGGGGTGACTGGTTCATAAAGCAGCTCTAGAATCACCTCACTTATGGTGTGATACACAAGGTGAATGGATTCCAATTTCAGTGTAGTTAATCCCCACAGCAGGAAAGTGGGAAGTCCAGGTTGAGCTGTCTGGTCAGCGTTCCTCAGAGGGTGACGTGCCCTGTTAAAAGGAGTCAGTGAGAGGCCTGGAGGGCTCTGTTTCATGTGTTTGCCCATGATTAGGGCAAGCTGATCATCCTGAGTGCCTTCTGTAGTCACTGGAGACACAAAGAGAGCAGCTCTTGCAAGGAGTGACATGATAGTGGAAGTGTTTTTGGGAATAGCAGTCTTTCTCCACAGTTTTGTGGTGCTGTGTAGGGGGTGCTTTGCATAACACATAGAGAGAATTACAGATGTCAGGCAGAGATCCAGTGCAGCCCAAAACACTGCACTCAGCAGGCAATGCCTGGCTCATCCCTCGCATTTAGAGGGATTTTGTTTACAGAAAACTGAGTGTGGCTCATGCTTTTATTTATTTTTAAATACTGAACCAGCCAGAGGAATAACAGAGAGCTGCTGTGGGGCTGGTGCTGCCTCTTCTCCAGGATTGGTGTCCCCAGTTCCCATCTGAGGTGGAACCACTCTCAGGTGTCTCGTTGATTTTAAACCCAGAATTTTAGCAGTGAAGAGTGAGATCCAAAGGAAAAAGATGCAAGTGCTTCAAATTGGAATGTAAATTTTGTGTTAGCTTGTGAATGATGCCCAAAAAGCTGTGTAGCACTGTGCTCCAGTGAATGCAAGGAACAGCATTATAGCCTTGAGTGAAATCTGGGCTCTATTTCCCCAGAATTATTTACTCTGTCTTTGAGGGAAGGAAATCCATCATACAAGGTCCAGGAGCACCCTGGGCTCTGCTGTACTGAACTGAACAAATGCCCTGATCTCTAGGGAATCTCTGCTCCTGGTCTGAAATCCTGATTTCTGCTCCTGAGATCCCCCAGGTCCTTAGGGCTGATCCAAAGATCAGCTGCTCCTTATGGGCACAGGTTGTTGAAGCCTGGTAGGATGGGGACAGGGACTTCCAGATGTGCCAGTGAGCACAAATCTGGGCTACTGGGAAATTTGTTTTAAAAATAAAATCAGATGCAAAATTTAGGGAGGCCTCCAGTGTCCAGTGACAGGTAATTTTTTCCAAAAAACCTTAATTTTGGATCTTAAAATGAGCACATCATCCAGAGCAAAGTACTTAGCCATGTGTCCAGATTGGGATTGATTTTTCAGTGTAGTGGATTCTGGTCTGCCAGTGTTTGTGTTAAATCAGAAATGTCCAAGAGGCCCTGCTGTCATTTCATTTTAAGACCTTAAAATCAGAAGGAATTTAATATTTGTTATTAGTACCTCTGTTTAGGTTCTGGTTTACGTTATCATAGCTCTGTTGACATAAATAAAAACATCCTTGATACCTTAACTGGCTGGTCTGACAGCAGTGGACACCTCAGAGCATTAAAAAAGCTGTATAAAATCAGCTTATTGTGTTTTTTCCTGCCTGTGTGGATTCACATGACCACATTTCAATGGACGGGTTCCTTTTTGCCTTGTTGCAGGCGAAGCGATTTAAACTGAATTATGCAACGTATGGAAAACAGCCTGATAACAGGTAAGTGCTCAGTATTGAAATCCTCCTTTTGCCTGCTTAATGCCCCTTTATCAAGTGCCTTGCAAAGAGTATTCAAACCATCTAAACCCAGGAGTTCATCCCTGCCATTGCAGAGGGAGGAGAGCTCAAGCTGCCAGTTCTCTGCTTTGCCTTGTGTGTGGCACAGCAGATTCATTTTAGGGTATTCAAACTTGGTAGCATCAAAATATCTACTTAATATATTATAATCTGAGATCTGTACATTGAAAATAGCAAATCTGCAAATGAGACATCAGTGTTTTCTTGCCATGTTAGAAATGCAGAGATACCATATAAGAAATAAGCAATTTTCTTTAAATTAAAAGCAGTGTTGAGTAGGTTGGTTGTGCTGCTTGAATTAACTTGAAAAAGCAATGTCAATACAAATTTTAATTTAGCAGCCTAGCTGGTGACACTGAAAAGTCTCCATTAAATGGTCTTTTAATATCACTTTTCTCCACAGTCAAATATTTAGGCTAAATGGTAACTGTCACTCAGCACATGTTTCTTTTTCTGTATGATTGTACTTAAGAAGGTCTCTTTTTGATCTCTTTAGTCCAGAATATTCCCTTTTTGTGGGAGACCTGACTCCTGATGTGGATGATGGGATGTTGTATGAATTTTTTGTTAAAGTTTATCCGTCATGTAGAGGTGGAAAAGTTGTTTTGGACCAGGCAGGAGTATCCAAGTAAGTCACTTTCATTCTTCTTTATTTCTTTCACTGCAGATGCAGCAACAGAAGAGATAAAATGCAGCAAGGGGGAAAAATAACAGTCTTATCAGCTTAGATTTTAGTAATCTTAAAATACAATGTTCTTGGCCATTCAGTCTACAGTTCCCTTGGGTTTTGTTAGTCCCCACGGGGGTATTGTCCCTGCTCTGTCACTGTGAGGCCCTTTGTGTGTTAGTGCACTGCTTAATATGCTCAAAAATGTCTTAAGTAATCTGGAAACACTCTCCTCCTGGACTCTGGTGGAATTGTGCTATTTAGGCTATTCCTGTGAGAGCTTGAGAGGGTTTTTCTTTCCACCAGGGTAGGGCACACAAAGCTGTGTTTCACTGTCAGGTTCTCAGTAGTCACCTTGTTTGTCTTTACTGGAAATGTCTTACCAAAAACAGATATCAGAAAGTTGGGATTTCTTAATGAAAAGGAAACATTTTCTAAACAGCACAGAATTAAACTCTATTTTCCTAGAGGAGGGAGCAGTTGGTGAGAACCCTTGTCCTCAAAGCAGACTGTGGCTTCAGTGAGTGTTCTGATACAGTACCTGTTGGGATGTTGGGATGTAGATGCCCCCACTTTTTCTCAGTCTTAGATGTGTTGGTTTGAAGGACTCTGGAGGTCTGTGGTGCAGCTCCAAGCAGGACCAACACTAGATCAGGTCAGCCATGAACTGAGTAGCCTGGAAAACCTCCCAGGATGGAGACAATTCAACCTGTCTGGGCAGTCTGTTCCAGTCATGAAGTTCCTCTTCATGAGCTCCTCTTGCAGAGCTGCTCAGTCACTCTGGCTGCTGGGCACTTGTGCTGTCACTGCCACCTCCCCTGGGACTGGCACTGCTGGGGTGGGCTCCTGGTGCCTCCTCCTCCTCCTCCTCCTCCTCCTCCTCAGAGGTGTAAAGCCCACAGTTCCTGTTTTGCTGCACCTGCTTCAGTCTCTGCCTACAGAACAGGTGCTGGGCCATGGGTTGGGCTTTGGGAACTGGAAAGGGCATCTCTGGTAGCTTGGGAAGTGGGAAAGGAGCAGAGACTGGGAAGAGCAGAGCTGTCTCCCCTGGCAGTGCCAGCGTGTTGCTGCCAGGGGCTTTGTTGGGACTTGTGCAGTTACTCAAAGCTGAGGCAACTGCAAGTGTCAGGGTGATGTGAGAGAGGAGCTTTGGGCTTGTGGACGTGCCCAGTGAAGGCTTGGCCCTTCCAGCCAGGGCTGGTGGATCAGGAAGGCCTCCTGCCAGCAGGAGAGGAGCTTGGAGCCTGGGGCTGTGCTGCTGAGCCTGCTCCTCTGCTTCCTGCTGAGGCTGCAGGTCTGGGGGCTTCTCCAAACTGCAGGGCCAGGGAGGTCCTGGCCACGAAGAAATGATTTCTTGGTGGGTTTTCTTCTGAGCCAAAATCTGGTTTAGCCAGTGGGGTGGAAAAGGTAAATTTCTGGAGGAGTTGGAAGAATCACTGTCTCCCTTGCTGCACCCACCATCAATTCCTGTATCCTACATCCAACTCTTTGTCTCTATTTTGGAACTGCCCATCTTCCCTTTTACTCTCACACACTCCTGGTCCCATCCAAAAAGGCTGCAGGGGCTTTGTGGCAGCTTAGAAACTTGGGTTTGTGTGTGGACACCTTAAACTGACTTAAAAGTTGACTTGCACTGATTCATCTGCCACAGTCCTTTGGCAGAGGGCAAGTTAAACAGAATATGAGCCCATGTAGAGTTTTGCTGGTGCTTAACAATCCAGTTTGTGTGTAGATAAGTTTGATCTTTGATCTGGTATTTTCATGAGGAGGACACATCCATACCTGTGTATTTGTATAAAAATAAGATACTTGGACTTGTGTGTGGAGCTTGCTGTGCAAGACACTCCATTCCTTCTGGCATGGACCCCTCTGGAATAGCTTCCAGTGGGGACCTCCCAAGAGGAGGAGGTGATGGTGCTTTCCAAATAACACATCCCTTAGTGTTTACGAGTTCCCACAGAATAGATAATGCACTGTACATTTCCACCCTTGCTTACGGCTCGTTCTTTTCCCCAGCTAGACAAGCCCTGCCCTCCCAAACTCCTTCCTTCACTTAGATGGATTC
Source organism: Campylorhamphus procurvoides (assembly GCA_013396655.1). NCBI lineage: Eukaryota > Metazoa > Chordata > Aves > Passeriformes > Dendrocolaptidae > Campylorhamphus > Campylorhamphus procurvoides. Next base: position 242,417 of record WBMV01007113.1, on the reverse strand, counting down.
TCCTACCCTCCCACACCTAAGTCTTTGATCTTTCTGCTGCGTGAGGCAGCCCATCCCATGCCCATCCTGGCACTGCCCTCCTGGGTGCTGTTGCATCGCTGCTGACTCACTGCAGCACCCAAATCCCACGCAAAGGACCCGTGGGGTTGCAGGGCTTGGTGTTCCCAGAGCTGCCACACCACACTGAAGGGTTGTTGTCCAGGTTGTTGTCCTGGCTGTGCTGTCTCTATCCCAGCTGTGCTCTCAGAGCAGGGTTTAGCTACTTGAGATGGTTTGAAGACTCAAATTGTTGGGAATGCTGTTGTTGGGAATGGCAGAAAGCCTGTGTGAATGTATTCCTGTTGGAAAAGGACTTGATTGGAAAGTGTATCTCATTGATCCTAGGGAAAATCAGTGTTTGCCTTCACAGTGGGACAGTTTGGGATAAAAGCAGTGTCTGTGTCTTGCCAATCCTGTGCTGACTTGCAACTCTTGAGATTATCAGTATCCTCCCAGCAGAGATTTGGGGCTTTACCACTGTCTGCTCACACATTTCAACATGGCTTGTGTCAACTCCCTTCCAACTCCCCACAATCACTGGCACAAGAGCTGCTTTGTATTTGTCAAGCCCTTGAAAGCACCACTGGAGCTTGGACCTGTGGCTTGAGGCATTTTGGAAAAGCACCTGGGAGGTGGAATGGTTTCATCTCTCCCAAAAGCAGGGATGTGTTTCATTCTCCCTCTTTCCCAGACCCCGTTCAAACTTTACCGTAAATAACCTTTAAAACGTGGCATGGCTTCTTATTTTTGGGCTGGTTTTATGTGGGTTATTCTGTGTCTCTGCAGAGGTTACGGGTTTGTGAAGTTCACAGATGAGCTGGAGCAGAAGAGAGCACTGACAGAGTGTCAGGGAGCTGTGGGGTTGGGCTCTAAACCTGTACGATTGAGTGTGGCTATACCCAAAGCGTGAGTATGAGAGCAGCCAGGTGTTCACTTGGAGGCATCACATCTATTTTTAAATGTCTTTTAATGGTTTGGGTACATTTCCTGGATGTTCCATCACAAAGTGAAGGAATTCCCCTCAATATGGGGAGCATCAGAATGCCCAGGAATTCAGAGAAATGATAACATGAGCTCAAGACTAAGATTTTACAATGTTTGTAATTATATACATGATAAAATCCACACACATGTACCCACACTGTAGTTAAATATGTTTGTTTTTAAAGTGTATGTTCCTTTGCATTAATTTGAAATAGCCTAAATCTGCTTATTGATGTCTGGATAGCAAAGCTCGATTACCTTGCTAATTCTAATATGATGTCTACTAAATATAAGTCTTTTGGGGCAGGGATTAACTTTTTTTTCTGTGTTTGTTCAGAACCTGATACAATGAGATCCTGGTCTGACTTGGGGCTCGTAGCACTAGGGTAATACGAATCATAGTAATTGCTCCCTATTTGAATAATATTTAGCTTTTCAGTGACCTCAGAAGTCTTGGGGGGAAAAGGAAGAGAAAAGCAGAAAAAAGGGGTGTGTTGTGGTGAGAAGATTGATGTTTCCTTCTTTCTACTTCTCACTGATTTCATCACTAGACATAGCTGTATGTGTGACATATTTTCATTCTCAAACAATATTTGTCATCTCATTTCAAATCTTGATAGTCAGGTGGGATTCCAAGTTCCCTGGGAATGCTGCCACTTTATGGCAAGGAGTGGGAATTCTAGTCAGCTCACAGGGCACTTAAGTTTATTTTTTGGTTACTTGTGGTTCTTTTTATTTCATGAACTCTTCCAACTCTGTGCATTGGAGACCACCCAGTTCAGTGAGAAAGGGGACAAGTCATTGCTTAGGTTTCTGTCTGAGTGGCAGAAGGAAGAGGGTTTTGTCCATTCTTATTTAAGAAAACTCCCTTTTTTTGCAAGGCATTAAGTCCTTAACTCTTCATGTAAAGCAAGACTCAGTACCTTGTCTCAGGAAGCTGCAGATTGCTTAACTTCATCCTATTTATTAGAAGAAAAAAAGGGGCCCAAGAATCTGGGTTGTGGTTCAGGATTGTTCTAAACTGAGGCTCAAAGTCCTGAACTCTTCCCTTCCCAAAGCCAGGAAGTGACACCAAATTAACTGGGACAGAATGAAAGCAATGTTTATTAATGAAGAGGAAGATGAATACAGGAAAGGGCATTAAACTTAAACCACTTCTTTATGCAAATGTATTCAAATGACAAATACTGCTGCACTAAATAGTGACTGTATTTTAAAGACTGAAATTTGCATGTTAGACTAAGTTTTGTCTATGTACCAGATTGTATCTTAAGCAATTTCACTGCTTTTTTCATACTTGTTCTGCACTATTTGCAACTTACTCCTGCTTTGTTTTTTTGAAGTAACCGTGTGAAAGCAATGGAGTACAATCAGATGTACAACTATAACTACAACCAGTATTACCAACAGTATCACAACTACTACGCCCAGTGGGGGTACGACCAGAACACGGGCAGTTACAGCTACAGTTACCCCCAGTATGGCTACACACAGAGCACCATGCAGGTAGGGCAGCACAGAAACACCCCACAGCTTGGGGATGGGGTTGGGAATGTTCTGGATTCAAGCTCTAAGAATCACAGAACGTTCTGAGTTGGGAGGGACCCCCAAGGATCATCCAGTCCAACCCCTGGCCGTGCACAGACACCCCAACAATCCCACCCTGTGCCCCAGAGCATCATCCAAAGCCTCCTGCAGCTCTGGCAGCCTTGGGGCCGGGCCCCCTGCCCTGGGGAGCCGGGGCAGTGCCCACCACCCTCTGGGGGAAGAAGAACCTTTGGCTGAGATGCCCCCTGAGCCTGCCCTGACACAGCTCCAGCCATTCCCTGGGTGCTGTCCCTGCTCACAGGGAGCAGAGATCAGAGCTGCCCCTCAGGAGGAGCTGCAGACCCCAGTGAGCTCTGTTTATCTTCCATCTCCTCCAGGCTGAACAGACCAAGTGATCTTAATATAGACCTCTTAATAATGAGGTTTTAATATAACTACTATATAGTATTTAGTAGAACCTGCTGTGTCCTTTTGCCTCACGTGGGGTAAAATTTTACCCTTACGCTGAAGCAAGAAAGGTCTGGAGGACACAAGGAGTCTCTTAACACAGTTGTCAGGGTAGAAGGGTTCTCTTGGTCCAGGCAGTGCTCAGCCAGCCTTGTGGGATCCTTCCTAAGGCTTGCTTTGAAGGACAGAACACATCAGAACAGTCACCCCACTTCACCCCAGGAATCCCAAGAACTGCTGCCTCCATCAGAGGCTCAGTGTGGGATCTGCCCCAAGGAGTGTTGGGAGTGGAACACAGGCTTATGTGTGAAGAATTCTGTTGTAATCACTCTGGTATAAAAGTCAGTCTCTGACAGTACTAATTAACAGGTGATGCTTGTAAAAGAAAAGGTAATTATCTGCTGTCCTAAGGGGTTTGTTTCTCCTTGCAGACATATGAAGAAGTTGGGGAGGATGCATTGGAAGGTACGTTTCTCAAATTCTGTGACTGAAGTTGTCTGTTCTGCACTGATCAGAGACAGACCTTCTCAAATTGGCCCTGATTGCAACGTGTGACATCCCTTTATCTTTGTGTAAATCTGGGAATTGTGTCTTTCCCCCCTGCAGATCCCACGCCTCAGCTGGACGTCCACGAAGCAAACAAGCAGTTCATGGAGCAGAGTGAAGAGCTCTACGATGCCTTGATGGACTGTCACTGGCAGCCTTTGGACACTGTCTCCTCAGAGATCCCAGCTGTGTTATAGCCCCTTTGCTGAGGCACTGTGTGTGTGGAATATCCCACCAGTGCTCTCTGGACTGTTCCTCTGCCCCTGGACCCTGCAGGAATCAGGGGTGGCCCCATCCCCCCCCAGGCCTGGACTCGCAGGGCAGGAGGACTGTGGCCCTTTCCCTGTCATAGGAGCATCATGGTAACCTTTATTCATGGTGAAAATTAGAGCTGCAACAGGTTTTATTCCTTTTTGTCTTGAAATGAACTCTTGATACGTGTTGGGAATTGTAATTTATGAACTTTCGACGAGGTGGCACAGGGGAGAGACTCGACTCCATCCTACAATAAAAAAGTTGGTCTTTTAAGTAAAATCACCCTTTGCATTTTGGTTCCTGCCCATTTTGGTTCCTGCCCATTTTGGTTCCTGCCCATTTTGGTTCCTGCCCATCTTGCAGTTTTGCTGCCCATTCAACTGTCTTCAGCCATTTGACCCAACGCTCGTGAATGTGTTACTTTTGGAAAAGATCATTGTTGGATACCACTAAAATGTCTGAAAAGCTGTCTGGTGACTGGGTGAGGTTGCTGTAACTCCAGCATGGGGTGAAAACTCATGTTCTGGTTAACCTAAGCTGTGATTTTGAGCTAGAAAGTGTGGTGTTTTTAAGCAGTCTACCAGAAGAGCACTTGAGAGAGCAAAGACAGAAAAGAGTGTTATAAAACTGCTGACCAATGCCTTTTACCTGGTGATCTCTTGCATACCTGACTTGCTTCTCCATCTGTGTAGGAGGAAATAATTCCCCATCAACCAAGCAGTTTAAAAACACTTTTACCAGCAACCATATTTAAATGTTATTTTGTGTATCATGCCTTGATTTTTTTATCGTGGACACACCTTGATGGTCTCATTAAGATGTGGAGATTTTGTAGTGTCTTCCACCGTCCTGTCCGAGGGAAACTGAAGATCTTGCAGCAAAAACGGGTCAGAGCAATCTCACTGATAGATTGTGCAACAAATTGTTGTGAAGCTGGAGGGCAGTTTTCTGCTGGATGTTGTATAAGCTGGGTGGACAAGCAATATAAACAAGCTGGTATTATGTTGCATTAGAGGTGAAAGTGAAAATAATAGCACTTATGTACATGTTTTAAGCCCTTTTCAGGCTTTGGTGCCTTAAACTCTTGGAGAAATAGGAACAGAGAAACTACCTGTAATAAATGTCTATCCAAGGAATAGTTTGGTAACTGAAATTGCTGCTGCCAAGCGTTTCGTTGCCTCCCTGCCCATGTTGATGCAGAGATTTGCCACAGAATTTAAATACTTTGATAAAGCTACTTCTACTACACCTCTGTTTGTGTCCATAATTATGATCTATTTGTTACTCTGTGGTTTTTTTCTTAACAACTGCAAGTGGGGATGTGAGGGACTGGAGTCAGGTTATCCCTGAACAAGTGGAGCTGCAGGACTGGGGGACTCCTGCATTCTCATCTGTTGTGGATTCTTCCTCCTGCTGTCCCCTGCCTGTGCTGCTGGCAGTGTCCTCACCTCCAGACCCTCTGAATTTAAGGAAAGGAATGTTCCCTGCATGTTCTGTGAGTTTCAGAGGCAGCAGGAGTGGAAGAGAGCAGAACTTGTGTACCTTCTGATGCAGCTGCTGACCTCAGAGCAGCCCCTCTGCCTGGAAGTTCAGTAGAGTGGCATTCCAGAGGTGATGTGAAGAAGAGGGTTTATGTCCTGCTGTTAAATACTTTCTGGATTATTCTGTTACTGTGCTGCCCTGTGTGCCCTTCCTTCTCCTCTTTTGGAGCTGTCTTTCCCCATCCCCTTAAATTTTAGCTTTTTAATGCACCCATCTCAGTTTGCTCCAGGAGGTGACCTGAAGACACACTTATTTATCAGTATAAATTTACTGTGCTATTCTCAGCTGCCCAGCACTGCTGTCCTGGGGAGCATCTCCTAATGCCTGGATAAACCTTCTCCATCCAAACCTGTCCCTAAAGGAGAGAGGAGCACCTTTATCACCTCACACAGACAACAACCCCGTGGGAAAATCTCTGCTTTTTTGCTCTCTGCTTTTGTTTCTGTAGTGGGAAGAAAATTGGTCCAACCCATCCTAACCCCTAATTCCTGGGAGAGCTGGGCATGTACAGACCCTCAGGAGGAGCCATTTGGGAGCACAGGGATGACCTGCTGACGCCTGTTTACTGGTGCTGCAGAGCTTAAAATAGCTCCTGCCTTGCCTTTTAAGAGGGGTTGATGTGAGGCTCAGGGCCACATTCCCTGGAGGTGTGAGCCACCCTTTTGGGGTCGTTTGGGAGACTGTCAGCCAAGGTTCCTGTGGAGCTGTTAAATCTGAGTGGTTTTCTCCTGTGTATCACTTACTCACCTTAATGTTCATTTTCAGCTCCCGGCTGTTTGTGCAGTGTCTGAAGAAGAGAAGAGGCTTTTATGTGGAGCTACAAAACAGCCATCACCTGGAATCTGTAGGGTTTGTACTTTGGAGTCCAAGTCAAACAGAGTGTGGGATTTTGTTTCTCCTGGATGGCTACAGAGGGAAAGCCTGGATTAATTACCCTTTAGTGTCACACAGGATGAAAGACAAGGACTCCGTGTAGTAAGGTAAATCCTGCTTTTATCTCTGTGTGCCAAAGGCAAGAAATCCCAGGCAGGTGATATCACAGCTCCCTGGCATTATGTAATCCCTGAAAATTGCATCCCAATCTGCCACTGAGAATATGAAGCACTCTGCCTTTCAGCAGGTAGGGTTTGTAGCAATTACCAAAACAACTCGAACATCCTTGTTGAAGATGAGATAATCCAATTTAGATTAAAGTGCAGGCACTCAGATTCCCATTTGAGTTGCACAGATTGGGAGTTCAGCAGAGCAGGAGGGCCGTGGGTGTGCTTGGACTTCCCAAAGGGGGAACTCTGAGGTTGTGGGGTGGCATGTTGCCATTAGCCTGTGTTTAATTAAAAACCTGAATTGGCCTGGGAGAGATCCTGAGCCACTTCCAAAGGGATGAGGGGTCTGGAAGCATTTCCTCAGCAAATGTGGGGCTGGCTGAGGTGGCTCACAAGGGCTGATGATGAAGATTTTTTTTCCATGTGAGTCTGACTAGACAAAATTCCTGCTGCTTGGATCAGTTTCAGGAGATGGGTTCATCTCCTTCACACTGAGACCTACCCAACACCCTCAGGAATTTCTCTGAATCCCTTTTGAGGAACAGAGATAAACATTTGCCTCTGATCTTTCCGTGCTGGGTTTCTCATTACTGCCTTGTTAATCCCCAGCTTCTGCTAAACAAAGATGTGAGAGGAATTTTTACCTTCCAGCCTTGCTATCTCCCAGTGCATCTTGTAAATCCTACTGGATACACCAGTTTCTGGATTTAACTTGGGATTTGCTTAGACATGAAATTAATTCAGTGGCAGGATGGGGTATGAATTTGAAATGCAATAGCAGAAACTGCTAGAGCTGGTTCAGGAAATGTCACTGACAGAGCTCACTTTCCCTTTTTGCCTGGTAGAAAATGTCTCCTTTTTTCCCTCCCTTAGCAGTTACTCCCAGGCAAAATGGTTTTTCCAAGTGCAGTCAGTTTTGTAGGAAGAGTTTTGGGGTCCTGCTTGGCACACACTCCTTTTTTCTCAGGCACAGGGTGGGATTGTTGGGGTGCAGAGCCAGGAGTTGGATCCTTGTGGGTCCCTCCCAACCCAATATTCCATGATTCTGTGGTCACAATATCACCCTGCTGCTGCTGGGAAATTTCCAGGGAAAAAGCAGTGATAGATAACACAATTAAGGTGACAGAGGTTGAGAGCTGGTCATGGCCAGGGCTTGGCTTGTCCCCTGAGCTTGTCCCAGGGAGCCACAGGCACAACAACCCCCCTGGATCACCAATTCTCACCTGCATTTCCTCACTGGTGCTTCTCACAGAGCACATCCCTGTGCATTGCCTGCTCCCACCTGTCAGGTGATGGGAACTGCAGCCTCTTCCAGAGTTTCTCCCTGTCCTGTGCTGTGGAAGAGGCTGGTGAGAGGTTCCTGAGGGGTTTCCTCAGGGATTCACTCACCAGGGACACACAGTGGGATTTTCCCTGCTCCTCTTTGATCTCCATCCATGTCCTTGTGATGGGCTGAGATCTGCTGAGCATCCAGTGCTTTTCACTGTTGCTTTTTGGGGATTCTCCCAGTTCAGCCTCTTCCCAAACGATGCTTAGCAAGGTCTGAATTTTTGGGGAAGGCTGGGGTTGAGTTTTTAGTTTCCTACAGTGATCTCCCAGTTGGTGCCCTGCCCTAGGATTTGACAGGGAGATTTTTAGGTTCCTTTTGCACGAGGGGCTGTGCCAAGGAGACTCCAGGGAATGCCTCGTGACTTGGCAGAGCAGCTGGGAGATCCAGGGAGGAGGAGGATGGAACAGCTGCTGGTCCCCTGTCCCTGCCAGCTCTCACAAGGGTTTGGGGCTCATTTCCAGACTTGGCCTTAAAGAGGTGCCAGGTTTATTTTGTTGCTGATTTGACATGTTCAGGGGGAGTTACCAGCTGGAAAGGGCCTTTCCTGAGCACTGGGAATTTTTTTCCCCTGTTAATTTTGCTCTGAACAGATTAAAACCTGACTCTTGTCCCCCATGCTTTTTGCCCTTTCTGCAGGACTGGGGCAGGGAGCATTCCTGGGCTTTTCCAGATGATTTCCCACAGTGGCTGTGCCTTCAGCACCTGCAGCTGTTCCAGCACTCCCTTCCAACCCCTTGGCAGGTGCTCCTGTTTTAAATCCTTTCCATGGATTATGGATCACGAGCCAGGAGCCTGACAGAGGTATTGTTTTGGCAAACAGACTTTTGTTCCCAAGAAACTTCCCTTTTATTCCCTGAGGGTGGGATGTTCCCCTCCATGTTCCAAAAGGTAGGAAGAAGCAGGGAAAATGCAGCAGCTGCTGCTGCCTTCAGCTTTTCCAAGAGCAACCCCTGACGTGCCCCTTGGATGGAGGAACTGTCTTGGTGCCACCTGGACTGGAGGGACATTGGGGTGGGGAGGGGGAGCACAGCTCACAGGCTGGGAATCATGGAATCATTTGGGTGGGGAGGGGACTTAAGGATCATCCAGTTCCAACTCCCTGCCGCGGGCAGGGACACCTTCCACGAGACCAGACTGCTCAGTGGGGTGGGTTTGTCCTTTGGGAAGTGGGGTGGGATGGGATGGATGGATTGAGGGATGGGTGGGTGAATGATGAATGGATGAATGAATAGATAGATAGACAGACGGATGGATAGACTAGGAGGGATGGATGCATGGAGTGGGAGGGAGTGGGATGGATGGATGGTTGGATGGATGGAGTTGAATGGAGTGGGAGGGATGGATGGTTGGATGGATGGAGTTGAATGGAGTGGGAGGGATGGATGGTTGGATGGATGGAGTTGAATGGAGTGGGAGGGATGGATGGTTGGATGGATGGAGTTGAATGGAGTGGGAGGGATGGATGGTTGGATGGATGGAGTTGAATGGAGTGGGAGGGATGGATGGTTGGATGGATGGAGTTGAATGGAGTGGGAGGGATGGATGGTTGGATGGATGGAGTTGAATGGAGTGGGAGGGATGGATGGTTGGATGGATGGAGTTGAATGGAGTGGGAGGGATGGATGGTTGGATGGATGGAGTTGAATGGAGTGGGAGGGATGGATGGTTGGATGGATGGAGTTGAATGGAGTGGGAGGGATGGATGGTTGGATGGATGGAGTTGAATGGAGTGGGAGGGATGGATGGTTGGATGGATGGAGTTGAATGGAGTGGGAGGGATGGATGGTTGGATGGATGGAGTTGAATGGAGTGGGAGGGATGGATGGTTGGATGGATGGAGTTGAATGGAGTGGGAGGGATGGATGGTTGGATGGATGGAGTTGAATGGAGTGGGAGGGATGGATGGTTGGATGGATGGAGTTGAATGGAGTGGGAGGGATGGATGGAGGGATAAGGATGGACATGGATTGGTGAATGGCGGCGCTGTCTGCAGCGGGAACTACAACTCCCAGAAGCCTCTGCTGCCCGTGCAGCCAATCAGCGCCCGCGCTGCCGCGCTATAAAAGGCGGTGGCGGGCCGCCTTCCGCCTCTCTCGGTGATGGCGGCGGGGCGGGAGGCTTGCGCCGGACCCTCGGGGCCCTCAGGGCCCATCCGCCTCCATCCGCCTCCATCCAACCCTCACCCACATCCATCCGCCCTCCCCGGCGCTCGGCACCGGCTCCCCGCGGCCATCGCACCGATCGGGGCGCTCCGATGGCTGCGAAGGGCGGCGCGGCCTTGATGCGGCTGAGGGAAGGCCGGGTGAGTGCGGGGGCCCCTTGGCCGAACCGGCCCCGTGCGGGCCCGCCCGGCCCTATCGAAGCTGCGTCTGCCGGGGCTGTGGCAGATGCGGTCAAAAAGGAGCCGAGAGCGAAGGGTTTTTCCCTGACGGTCGCCGCTCAGTTGGAACCTCCGTGACTGCCCGGCAACATTTCGGGAAAATACAGGAGCTGGGTGGGGAAAAGGCCGCTCCGAATCCAGGGGCACGGAGAGGTGGGAGGGGGTGGGAAATCCCGCTCTTCTGTTTTAGGGTATTTTATATACCTGAAGCTGAAAACTCAATTCTTCCCAGCAGTATTCCGGCCTGGAAGGTGATCCCGGAGTGTGGGATGGCTGGTGACAGGCTCAGCCTGGCGGCTTTGGGCAGGTGAGATGGGCGATCCCTGGAGTGTCCCTTAGCCTGGGAATTTGGGTGAGATGGGCGATCCCTGGGGTCTGCCTTGGACTGGGAATTTGGGTGAGATGGGCGATCCCTGGGGTCTGCCTTGGACTGGGAATTTGGGTGAGATGGGCGATCTCTGGGAGTCTCCTTAGCCTGGGAATTTGGGCGATTCCTGGGGTTTCCCTTAATCTGGGAATTTAGGTGGGATGGGCGATCCCTGGAGTCTCCTTAGCCTGGGAATTGGTTTTCGTGGCCTCCCCGGGCCAGAGCAGGGAACCAGCAGCGTTTCCTGCCCTCTGCTGGCATGTCCTTATTCCAGGGATGCGGATCCTCTGCTGGGCCCTGCAAATTCCCCTTATCAGCCAGTGGGTGACTCGTCACAGACTTCCCTGTCTGAGCTCCGTGTTTACCCGCATGTTTATCCAAGAGCTGTGGCTCCACTCAGTGGCTGCAGGTCTCCAACAACATGCCAGAGCAACGGGAAGGTCTTTGACTGCTGGGCCTTCTCTGCCCGTGGCTGTCACTCGCCCCTCCGATATATTTTCGGGAATTGGGCAGTTCTTTGCTCTTGGTTTCAGGGTGGGGTGTGTCCCCAGGGGTCTGCAGCCTCCTGCTGATGTCTGGGGGGGTGTTGTGATGTCTTCCAGGGTTCCTGGGTGTTCCAGGGCTTGTCTCCTGTACGGATAGACCCCAGGTGAGAACG
>WBMV01007113.1:215086-231108 GCA_013396655.1 Campylorhamphus procurvoides | reverse complement strand
GGCGCGGCCTTGATGCGGCTGAGGGAAGGCCGGGTGAGTGCGGGGGCCCCTTGGCCGAACCGGCCCCGTGCGGGCCCGCCCGGCCCTATCGAAGCTGCGTCTGCCGGGGCTGTGGCAGATGCGGTCAAAAAGGAGCCGAGAGCGAAGGGTTTTTCCCTGACGGTCGCCGCTCAGTTGGAACCTCCGTGACTGCCCGGCAACATTTCGGGAAAATACAGGAGCTGGGTGGGGAAAAGGCCGCTCCGAATCCAGGGGCACGGAGAGGTGGGAGGGGGTGGGAAATCCCGCTCTTCTGTTTTAGGGTATTTTATATACCTGAAGCTGAAAACTCAATTCTTCCCAGCAGTATTCCGGCCTGGAAGGTGATCCCGGAGTGTGGGATGGCTGGTGACAGGCTCAGCCTGGCGGCTTTGGGCAGGTGAGATGGGCGATCCCTGGAGTGTCCCTTAGCCTGGGAATTTGGGTGAGATGGGCGATCCCTGGGGTCTGCCTTGGACTGGGAATTTGGGTGAGATGGGCGATCCCTGGGGTCTGCCTTGGACTGGGAATTTGGGTGAGATGGGCGATCCCTGGGGTCTGCCTTGGACTGGGAATTTGGGTGAGATGGGCGATCCCTGGGGTCTGCCTTGGACTGGGAATTTGGGTGAGATGGGCGATCCCTGGGGTCTGCCTTGGACTGGGAATTTGGGTGAGATGGGCGATCCCTGGGGTCTGCCTTGGACTGGGAATTTGGGTGAGATGGGCGATCCCTGGGGTCTGCCTTGGACTGGGAATTTGGGTGAGATGGGCGATCCCTGGGGTCTGCCTTGGACTGGGAATTTGGGTGAGATGGGCGATCCCTGGGGTCTGCCTTGGACTGGGAATTTGGGTGAGATGGGCGATCCCTGGGGTCTGCCTTGGACTGGGAATTTGGGTGAGATGGGCGATCCCTGGGGTCTGCCTTAGCCTGGGAATTTGGGTGAGATGGGCGATCCCTGGGGTCTGCCTTGGACTGGGAATTTGGGTGAGATGGGCGATCCCTGGGGTCTGCCTTGGACTGGGAATTTGGGTGAGATGGGCGATCTCTGGGAGTCTCCTTAGCCTGGGAATTTGGGCGATTCCTGGGGTTTCCCTTAATCTGGGAATTTAGGTGGGATGGGCGATCCCTGGAGTCTCCTTAGCCTGGGAATTGGTTTTCGTGGCCTCCCCGGGCCAGAGCAGGGAACCAGCAGCGTTTCCTGCCCTCTGCTGGCATGTCCTTATTCCAGGGATGCGGATCCTCTGCTGGGCCCTGCAAATTCCCCTTATCAGCCAGTGGGTGACTCGTCACAGACTTCCCTGTCTGAGCTCCGTGTTTACCCGCATGTTTATCCAAGAGCTGTGGCTCCACTCAGTGGCTGCAGGTCTCCAACAACATGCCAGAGCAACGGGAAGGTCTTTGACTGCTGGGCCTTCTCTGCCCGTGGCTGTCACTCGCCCCTCCGATATATTTTCGGGAATTGGGCAGTTCTTTGCTCTTGGTTTCAGGGTGGGGTGTGTCCCCAGGGGTCTGCAGCCTCCTGCTGATGTCTGGGGGGGTGTTGTGATGTCTTCCAGGGTTCCTGGGTGTTCCAGGGCTTGTCTCCTGTACGGATAGACCCCAGGTGAGAACGTGGTGTCTGTGTTGGAGCTCCACAGCTCATCCCTCCATCCCTTTCCCATCAGATCTGAATACCGATCTTGTGGTCGAAAAAGGAGGAAGAGTAAAAATTCAAGCTGGTCTAAGGGCTCTCTGCGGGCGTGTCCTGATGGAGAGGGGCCACTAGGAAGACATGGCTGTGCCAGCCTCACTCCCTGGGGAGAGCTGGGTGGGAGGGAAGCTCCTGCTTGGGAGAAGGGATAAATGTTGGGCACGGAGGGTGGAGTTGGAGGGCTGGGGTTTATGTGGGAGGATTGAGCCATGGGTGTACAGTGACCCATCGGCTTCAGGCACTTACTGGCTCTGTTTTTTCAGGAATTACTCTGGGAGCTTGTGAATCCCGAGGGATTCTGGTTTTGCTTCCTCTAGGGCCTGAGTTGTGGGGAAGCTGCAGCGTGGAGCAAGTGAGTGTCCTCTGGGGAACTGCTGGTGTGGGTCAGGCAGTAGGTTTGGATCAAAGGGGGAAATTCCTCCCTGTGAGGGTGGGCAGGTCCAGCCTGGTCCGTGATGACTCCTGTGTCTGGAGACGGTTGGATGAGTCCTGCGGATATGGGGCTGAGGCCAGGCACGAGCCCCCCAAAACCCCTCTGGATGGGGCTGGGGAGGGGACAGCCAGCAGTTCTGAATGCAGGTGGGGCCTGGACACAGCACTGAGCCCAACTGAACTATTGATCCCTTTTTTTCAGTCCAAGCAGAGCATGAAGCTGAAGGAGCCCATTCCTGAGGGCTTCATCCCTGCAGTGCTGAACTGTGCTTTGCCAGCCCTTCAGGAGTGGGAGCTCTGCAGAGCCACATCCCAATCCCAGCTCCTTCCCAGCTCCTCTGGGTGGGAGCGGCCACTCCTGGGCTCCAGGTGCTGATGAAGATCCTGTTCTGACACTGTGTAAGAGCAGTCCTGGCTCTGGAGTTTTCCAGCAGTGGAGTTATTTCATATTAGTGGATATTAAATCTTGGAGGCTGAATAAACAATTGCTTGAAATCCTTGTGGTGTCTCCCATGTTTGGGGTGTGTTGGGATGGGCTGAGGCTGGGCTGGCAGGAGTGGTCAGTGCCAGGGGGTCTGAGCAGCCCCTTCCAGTGGAGCTCACCAGTTCCCAACACCCTCGGATGGGGCTTTGGTGATCCCAGTTACCTCTTTGGGAACAAACGAGTGGTGGGGGGAGACAACAGCTTCAGACCTGGAGCTGGGGGGTCATTCCCTGTCCCTGCAGGGCTGGGCTGTGACAAAGTCCCCCGAGGTGACCCGGCTGTTTGCCAAGAGCACCTTTGTCCGGGAACACGGGGATTGTGCTGATCCCTTTTCCCTGCGGGGACTCCAGAGCCCCTTCCCAGTGGGTCCCGCTGTCCCTCCCAGTGGATCCTGCTGTCCCTCCCAGCAATCCCGGGATCTCGGCTCCTGTGGGGACACCAGAGTGTCTGTGCAGTCCCTTTGTCACCAAAGCCAGGCTCGTGACAAGTGCCAGACAACACCCCGGGGGCAGGAGGATAAGGAGGACGGGAAGCTTCTCCCGAGGACAGTTTGTTTGTCCGCCCGGGTGGCTGCGGGGCCAGCGCCGTCCCCGGGTGGGGTGGGGACAAGGGTGGGGACCTGTCCCTGTCCCCTCCAGCACAGCAGAGCCGCAGCCGGCTATGGGGACAGTGACAGAACCCACCCAGGACCCCGACCCCGAGGGGCACTTCCAGTTCCGCATCATCGTGCTGGGGGACGCGGCCGTGGGCAAGTCCTCCCTGCTGCGCTGCTTCGCCGAGGGGCCGGGCGGGGGTCCCGGCGCCGCCGCCACCCCCGGGCCCACCGTGGGCGTCGAGTTCTACAGCAGGACCGTGCCCGTGCCCCCCGTGGGTACGGCCAAGCTGCAGCTCTGGGACACGGCTGGACAGGAGCGCTTCAGGTGAGCGGGGACAGGGGGCACAGCCCCGACGTGCCACCCCACACCCAGCCGGGCTGTCCCTGCAAACCCGGGGGGGGGCAGTGAGGGCAGTGGGGGCTCCCCGGGATGGTGATGCTTTAGGGGATGATGATCCTTTAGGGGGTGGTGATCCTTTAGGGGGTGGTGATCTCTTAGGGGATGGTGATGCCTTAAGGGGATGGTGACCCTTTAGAGGATGGTGATGCTTTAGGGGATGGTTATCCTGTAGGGGATGGTGATCCTTTAGGGGATGGTGATGACTTAGGGGATGGTGATTCCTTTAGGGGAGGGTGATTCCTTTAGGAGATGGTGATCCTTTAGGGGATGGGGATCCTTTAGGAGATGGTGATCCTGTAGGGGATGGTGATGCTTTAGGAGATGGTGATGCTTTATGGGATGGTGATCCTTTAAGGGATGATGATCCTTTAGGGGATGGTGATCCTTTAGGGGATGGTGATGCCTTAGGGGATGTCCTTAGGGGATGGTTATCCTTTAGGGGATGGTGATCCTTTAGGGGATGATGAGACCCTGTGCTGAACCTGCAGTGATTCCAGGGCTGGGTTTAGGGGGCAGCCAAGGGAGCAGGGCTGGGTGCTGGTCCTGGGCTGCTGGATGGCTGGATAGTTTCCATCCTGATTGCATCAGGAGCTCCTGGGGGTGTGAAAGCGGCTCAAAAACTTGGCACAGGGGGCTGAAGGGCCAGTGCTGTGGCTGGACCGGGGATTCCACGCTCTCCCCATCCCTGGGAGGTTTTTGGGGCCCCAGGGTGGGTCTGGGGGTGCCTGTTTTTGTCCAGTGCTTGGCCTGGGGGTGCTGCTCCATCCCAGGCTGTTGGGGGACACAGAGGGACCCCACAGTCCTCTAGAGGCCCCCAGTGCGGGGATGGCAATGCTGAACAGAACAGTGGGGTGTGAACAGCCTGGTCAAACCTCCTCCATCCCCAGCTGGCACCCAACCCCCCCCCAGCCCCTTCCCAGTGCTGCCAACCCCCCAGCCTCCCTCCCCACCCCGGGTGTGCCCAGATCCATCACCAGGTCCTTCTACCGGAGCGCGGCCGGGGTGCTGCTCGTGTTCGACCTCACCGACCGCGCGTCCTTTGAGCGCGTCCCCGAGTGGCACCGCGAGGTCCTGGGGCACGGGGACCCTCCCGCCTTCCTCCTGGTGGGACACAAGTGTGACCTGGAGGCCGAGCGGGCGGTGTCGGCGGAGGAGGCCGGGCACCTCGCCGCCAGCCTGGGCATGGACTTCGTGGAGACCTCGGCACGGAGCAACCTCAACGTGGAGATGGCCTTCCAGATGTTGGCCGGGAGCATCCAGAGGGCGCTGGGACAGGGGGGCCGAGCCCCACACCAGGGATGTGGTGGCATCAGGGTCATGCCCAACCGGAGCCGCCGGCAGCCCCCGGCACGGGGGGAGCACCGGGAGCGCTGCCAGTGCTGATGGGGATGGGGGGACCCTCCACTTGGGACTGTCCACTTGGGGTCATCCACCCAGGGTCTTCCCCCTGGGACCTTCCCCCTGGGACCCTCCACTCAGGACGCTCCATTTGGGACCATCCACCTGGGACTGTCCATTTGGGACCCTCCCCCCAGGAACACTTCCCCTGGGACCCTCCACTCAGGACCCTCCACTCGGGACCCTCCCCCTGGGACCCTCCATTTGGGACCCTCTACTTGGGACCCTCCCCCACGGACCCTCCACTCAGGACCCTCTGTATGGGACCTTCCACCTGGAACCTTTCACCTGGGACCATCTACTCAGGACCCTCCACCCAGGACCCTCTACTGATGGGTTTGTGTCTCTGCCCAGCACCCTCAGCCCCTGGGTGAAGCTCAGGGCTGCATCCCCACCCAGGCTTGGGTTTATCTCACCTCGGTTTGGGGGCTCTGAAAAAATGCTGCTCTGCTGGAGGAGTGTTTTTAATAAACCTGAGGGGTTTTTCCATGCTCAATAAAGGATGTGCTGAGCACAGGACACGTGGCGGGGGGATGCTCTGCTTGGGACAGGGGGTTGCTTGTGGGGTACAGACCCCCCCTCAGTGTCTGGGTCACTTTTTGGGACCTCCTGTTGCTGTGGAAAGGGACCAGGAACACCCAAGGGCTTCCAGCTGGATGGAGGCAAAATAGAGGAAGCAAAGGGGCTCCCAAGGGGGCCACCCCTGGAAAAATGGGATCAGGAACCTCTCAAATACTTCCATCTGGATGGAGCCAAAATAGAGGGAGCAAAAGGGTTCTAAAGGGGCTACTGTGGGGAAAATGGGATCAGGACCCACATCTATCTGGATGGAGTCAAAATAAAGGGAGTCAAGAGGCTCTAAGGAGGCCATCCCTGGGAAAATGGGACCAGGAACCAGGTCCAGCTAGATGGATCCAAAATAGAGGGAGTCAAGGGGCTCTAAGGAGGCCACCCCTGGAAAAATGGGACCAGGGACTGGATGGAGCCAAAATAGAGGGAGCAAAAGGGTTCTAAAGGGGCTACTGTGGGGAAAATGGGATCAGGACCCACATCTACCTGGATGGAGCCAAAATAAATGGAGCAAAGGGGCTGCCAAGGGCACCCAGCACCCTGTCTGTGGGAACGCCTCCCTGGGTGGAGGAGCTCCCTGCCTGCCCCGACAGGCTCCAGGTGCGGGTGCGGCGGGCCCGGCACTGGCGGAGGCACCGATGGAGCCGCGGTGGCACTACCAGTTCCGTGTCATCATGTTGGGGGACTCCACAGTGGGCAAATCCTCCCTGCTCCGGCGCTACACCGAGGGTGTCTTCCTGGATGCCGCCAACCAGACGGTGGGGGTGGATTTCTACGTCCAGTTCGTGGAGCTGGAGCCAGGGCTGAGGGTGAAGCTGCAGTTCTGGGACACGGCCGGGCAGGAGAGGTTCAGGTGGGTCCGTGGGGTGAGGAGGGGCTGGGGAGGGGGGTGTCACACCCTGGGGGTGGGGTGTTGTGATGCCAACCCTGGGGGGGTGCTGGATGGGGTGGGGTTCCCACTGGTTCCTTTCATGGGGGAGCTCCATGGGTGAAGAGCCAGCCAAAGGCAAGGGTGTCCCCTGGGAAAGGAGCAGCCAAAGCCAAAATGTCCCCTGGGAAAGGAACAGCCAAAGCCAGGGATGTCCCCTGGGAAAGGAGAAGCCAAAGTGACCCCTGGGAAAGGAGAAGCCAAGAGGATCCCCTGGGAAAGGAGAAGACAAAGCCAAAGTGACCCCTGGGAAAGGAGCAGCCAAAGCCAAGGGTGTCCCCTGGGAAAGCAGCACTTGCTCCAGCTCTCTGGGGGTTCTGGGCCCCCTCCAAGCACTCCTCTGTCCCACCAGCTGCAGAGGGGCTGGGGAAGAAGCTGGGAGCCCATTGGGAGCGCACTGGGAACTGGGCAAAGGGGTTTCCAAAGCAGTTTCCAGCTCAGGTGCCCGGAGCCCTCACACCTCACTGCTGGCAGGGTGGCTGCTGGGGACAGGGGAACTGGGGAGATGTGGCTGCAGGGATGGGAATGCTCCAGAACAGAGGCTGCAGGAAAGGGAGGGCTCCAGGACCACGGCCACAAGGGTGGGACAGCTCCAGGATTGTGGCTGTGGGGACAGTGGAGCTCCAGGATCATTTCCACAGGGACAGGAGAGCTCCAGGGCCGCGTCTGCAGGGATGGGGACAGGGCTGCAGGGGACAGGAGCCCTGGGGACAGGAGCCCTGGGGACTGTGGCTTCAGGGCACAGACGAGCTAAGCAGATGAAGGGCAAGAGAATAATTTGGCAGAAGGGGCTGTTGGCGACACTTAATTCTTTCAGCCTTTAGTCCTGCAGGGAGCCAAAGAGCTCCACTGAGGCCGTGTGGCTGAGAGGAAATGTTTGGGGTTGGGGTTCCTTTTTGCTTTTGAAGAGGAAAAAACATATTTTATATATATATATATATATATATAAACCCACACACATATATATACACATTATATATAACACACACATATAGAAACATATATGGAAACATATAACGTGTGTTATACAACATATATAAAACATATGTTAAATATAATATATATAGAACACAATACATTATATATAATATATATAAAAACATGTTATATAACACATATAACACACATAAAACATATGTTATATATAACACGTATATATGTTATATATGTGTTATATATGTATAACATATATATGTACATGTATATATGTTATATACATGTTTTATGTTATATAACACATATCTAAACCATATGTTATATATCACATATATAAAACATACATGTTACGTAACGTATATAACACATATATAAAACATATAACATATGCTATATATAACACATGAATATGAAATATAGATATAACACATATATAACACTTCACACATATATATATTTATAATATGAACCCCATATAAATAGCTCAGCCACCCTCTCACATCTCCCACCTGGTGCTCCTCTCTGCCAGGGGAGGTGACACAGGTGACCCTGAGGTGACCCCCCACCCCTTCCCCCATCGCAGGTCTGTGACTCGCTCCTACTACCGCAACTCAGCCGGGGCGATGCTGCTCTTCGACCTCACCAACCGCGCGTCCTTCGAGGGCGCCCGGCGCTGGCACCGCGAGGTCACCGACACCCTGCGGCCCTCGCGCCTCGTCTTCCTCCTCGTGGGCCACAAGAGCGACCTGAGCGGGCAGCGCCGCGTGGGCCGCAGGGAGGCCGAGAGCTTGGCGGCCTCGCTGGGCGCCCAGTACGTGGAGACCTCAGCCAAGGACGCCTCCAATGTGGCCGTGGCCTTCCAGATGTTGACCGTGGCCATCTACCAGGCGCTGTGCTCGGGGCGCCTGGCGGCCACCGAGACATGGGATGGCATCAAGAGCACCGTCCCCATGCCCGTGGTGCCTCGGGACAGGGACATGGACAAGGAGGAGAAGAGGAAGAGGTGCTCGTGTTGAGGGTGGGGGCAGCGGAGGGCAGTGCCCATCACTGCACATCTGGGTTTGGCAGGAGCGCTCTGCAATTAGCAGGAGTGATTAAGGTTTTGATGCTCAGCATGGAAGATCTGGGGGTTCGTGTGACAGCTTTACAAAGGACTGGAAAATAAAGCTGTGGTGGAATGAAAAGAGGGCTAAAAGGACAGGAAAATAAAGCAGTGGTGAAATGAAGTGAGCCCTGTGAGCATCCCAGGCACGCTCTGCTCTGCACATTCCAGTGTGATCTGTCCCTGTCCTCAGTGCTCCCTGGGTGATTGTTTTGTGATCATGGCTGGGCAGGTTTGGTCATCACACAGTGATGCCACAGCAGGGAGAGGTGGAGATGGAGCAGGAAGGAGCATTAAACACCCCTGGTCATCCCTCTGCCTGCCTGTGTTTTCCTTGGGAAGCAGCAGCTCCAAGGCTGCCATTGGGATGGGTGAAATCCACAGGTGGGACTTGAGGATGTGGGGTCACCATCCTGTTCCCCTCTTCTCTCTCCTGTGCTGAGTCAGGCAATGGGTGTTACACTTGGAATATTTCACACAGAATATTCTGGGCTGGAATGGAGGCACAAGGATCGAGTCCAGCTCTTAAGTGAATGGGATTGAACCCACAACTTTGGTGTTACCAGCACCACCCTCTAACCAGCTGAGCTCAGCTCAGGGTCCCAAATCATAAAGCCCTAAATTCTTTAAATCTTCCCAAATGGAATCAGAAGTGACAGATTTATTAAGTAACTCAGATAATAAATCTGCCACTGTGGCTCAAGACCTGCCTATTTGAGTCCAAAGCAAAAATAACCCCTCTGAGGAACTGTCAGTGCCCACTTTTAATGTTCATACAGTATGATTGGCAAAAAAATCCTCCTTTCCACCAGGCTGTCCCCACCCCCCAGAGAGGAACCAGGGGGGCTCCCCCATCCTGGACCCCACCTCAGATCCCTGTCATTGCCCAGCCTGTTCACTCAGAGAGGAGCACCCACCACACAGGCCCCAGAACTTGGGTTGTTCAGCTGGACAGAGGACAGAGCTCAGTGGGAGCTGCAGCTCCAATCTCTGCTCCCTGGGAGCAGGGACAGCACCCAGGGAATGGCTGGAGCTGTGGCAGGGCAGGCTCAGGGGGCATCTCAGCAAAAGGTTCTTCTTCCCCCAGAGGGTGGTGGGCACTGCCCAGGCTCCCCAGGGCAGTGGGCACGGCCTCAAGGCTGCCAGAGCTGCAGGAGGGGTTGGATGATGCTCTGGGGCACGGGGGGGATTGTTGGGCTGTCTGTGCAGGGCCAGGGGTTGGACTGGATGATCCTGTGGGACCTTTCCAGCTCAGGATAGTCCATGATTCCACTCCCTTTAAACCCCCAGGGGATTTCCCACAAGGACAGCACCACTGACACAACCCCTGCAACGCTGCCTGAAGAGCACAAGCTCCTGCCAGGAGCTTAGATTAATAATTTCTTTATTCATGTAAAACAAACGCAAGTATTTATATAAACACTGACATTACAAAGTACTGGAGCAGGGAGGGGGCAGGAAGGAGGAAACAAAAACCTCTACAGATGCTTCTAATACTGTCCCACACACGACCAAACACTCTGTCCCTTGGGTAATCGATCACTTGTACGAGAAACCACTTTCAAGTCACAAAGAAAAGTCTCTGCTCGTGCCCCGAGGAGGGACGAGGGAAGGGGCAGAGAGTGTTTTTGGCAGATCTCCTCGTCAAGTCAAGATATTGCTGCACCATTAATCGAGAAGAGATGCTTCTCTGGAAAGCATGGAAAGAAAAACATCCCACGGGTGACATCGTGGAGGCTCCAGCGGAGAGGCAAAGATCCCAAAGTGCGCCGGCGGCGTCTCCCGGCTCTGCCCAGGGGTTATTTCTTGGTGGTTTTGCGGATCAGTGCCATCCTCTGCAGGAAGGGAGGGAGAAATGGGGGAGGCTGAGCAGCTCAGGGCAGGTGAGTGCACCAGCCAGCAGCAGCTGTGCAGGAGCCAGGCAGCCCAGCTGCTCCGGGGACGCTGCCTGACCTGCTCCCACACTGGTCTGTCGGGTCTGGGTGGATCCTAATGGGGTCCCAAGGCTGGAGCCACAGGAGTGGGAAGTGTCTGTGCTGCTCCACTCAGCACCCCAGGGCAGGGGGATCAAACCCCACCTCAAGGCCCCCCCTCTGTGCCCAGTGGGAGCTGCAGCATCACCCAGGAACCCCCCCTGGCTCTGCAGGGCAGCTCCTTCCTGCCTCTGACTGTGCACTTCAAAAGCAGTGCACTCATTCAGTTTAAAGCAAAATTAAGGGTGTTTTCAGTCCCTCTGCACAGAGAGAAATGTGCAAAGAGCAGCTGTTTTAACCCTCCCAAGCTGGGCTGTCCCTCAGGCCTGTGCTCTTAGGGCACAGCCAGCACCACAGAGGAGCCACAGCAACCTCAACCCTCTCTGCACAGACAGGCCAGGAGGCTCTGGAAGTCATTTCAAGCCCAAAACCACTTGGAAAAGGCCCCAAATGAGTCCATGACCCACCAGCCCGTACCAGCCACGTGATTCCCAGTGTTGTGGGGGCTCCTTTACCTGTTTGTGAGCTTCTGTAGTGCAGGCTTTTTTGTAGGGCCTGATCTCTTCCGAACCAAAGCCCGGGATCCACATGTTCCACTGGCGCTCTGGAATCACAGGAGGGTTTGGGTTGGAAGGGACCTTAAAGCTCTTCCATTTCCAATCCCCCCCCTGCTTTATCTCCTCACACCTTTCCACCCCAACACCACAGCCGTGCCTTGACTTCAGGAAGTGCTCCTAAGTCTTGGCTGAGGGGGGAAATGAGATAAAACCCACTCACCGAGGTGCAACTGGACATCTTTGACCTCCAGGGTGTTGGACTTGCGGTGCCGGGCGAGCTGGCAGGCGGCGGTGACCACGCTCTCGATGAAATCATCAGCAATCTGCAGCAGCATCTGGGGGGGACAAGGGCCACAGCCAGCCTGGTCAGCTCAGAAAGCATGTGGGAAGGGTGAAAATGAGCCCTCAGAGGCTGGTGTTTACAATCATGGAAGGTCTTGAGCTGGGAGGGATCCACAAGGATCACTGATCCAACCGCTGGTCCTGCACAGACACCCCAACAATCCCCCCCTGTGCCCCAGAGCATCATCCAAACCCTCCTGCAGCTCTGGCAGCCTTGGGGCTGTGCCCACTGCCCTGGGGAGCCTGGGCAGTGCCCACCACCCTCTGGGGGAAGAAGAACCTTTTGCTGAGATGCCCCCTGAGCCTGCCCTGACCCAGCTCCAGCCATTCCCTGGGTGCTGTCCCTGCTCACAGGGAGGAGAGACTGGAGCTGCAGCCCCCACTGAGCTCTGCCCTCATCTCCTCTTCTCCAGCTGGACAACCCAAATGCCATCAGTCACTCCTTGGGTGGCCCCTCCAGACCTTTCATCATCTTCATACCCCTTCTTTGGACACTCTTTATGTCTTTTTTGTGGTGCCCAAAACTGCATTTCACAGGTTTTTGCTCCAAAGCCTCTTTGGCACTGGGCTGCAGGAAGACAGGGATGGCTGAAGGCTGCATGAGAACCCACCCACCAAGCCATGAAAATCCCTAAATTAGCTCTTTCTGCAGCCCCAGCCATGGGTTGGGACTTACCTCCTCCACATCTTCATCCAGCTGCTCGTTGGGATCCACCTCACGTACCAGGTCCTGCAATTTCTTCTTGGTTAAAACCTGAGGGTGTGGGAGAAGGGGAAGGATTTACTGCCCTGTTCCAGCAAAGCAGCTGCCCAGGGAGCACAGCCACAAACACCAACACCTCCTCCCCCGTGCCCCCAGGGCACAGTCACACTGTTGACACAGTCTATCAGCTCAGGAATGGCAGAGATAAGAAATATCAGGTGTTTAGGAGTCGTTTTGGAGCACCAGGGGGGTTGCTCTGGGCAGAAAGTGGAATGCAGCAGCCAGGATAAATGTCTCCAGCATGAAACTGGCACTAAAATGCTGCTGGCAAGGGGAGAAAAGGCAAAACTACAAGTTTTAAGATGGAGATAACAAGTGTAAGCAACAGATCAGTGACTGAAGTTTGCTCAGGGCACGAGGGAAGCATTTCCAGGGCTCTAGTTCTTATCAACTTTAGTGCTTCACATGGAAAACAGGGCTAGGGGAGTGCTGGGTTATTCCAGGGCAGCAGCCAAAGGTGGCAGGGAGCAGAAACCACACTGGGCTGAACAACAGGATACTGAGTCTTAAAAGATATGCAAGGAAGTTGTCAGCCTGGCCAGGTGACCCAGGCACAGGTGGGCAACTCCTGCCTCTCCTGGTTCCCTCACTGCTCTGCCTGTGTTTGTGTCGGGGTCTGGGGCAATCCTGGAAGGGTTTGGGTTGGAAGAGACCTTAAATCCCCTTAAATCCACTCCCTGCCATGGATGGATCCCTCCCAGGGAAGGATTTATTCCCAGTATCCCATCCAACCCTGCCCTCTGGCACTCCAGCCCGCAGTCCAAATGAATCTCAACCTCACCACCCATTTCCCCTCACATTCCTCTCATCTAAACCCCATTTAAAAAGAATTTCTCCCCAACACACCCTCCCAATATACATTTTCCTGACACTGTAAAACCTCCTACACCCCCAACATCCATCCCACCAGCCTGGAAGCACCTGGAAGAACTCCATGAAGTTCTGCCCCCTCAGGAACTGACACTTGAACAGACACCAAGTTTTTGCTGGTGATTTAAGGAGGGAGAACGAAGCCATGGGCAGGGCTGAGCACCATCCCTGCTGTCCTGGAATTACCTGGTTGCTCTCAGGGCTGAGCCTGCCTCCTCCACTGGGAGTTCCTGGCATCTTGGCCACGGTGGTGCTGTTGGCCATGGAGCTCTGGGGGGGGGTGCTGGCTGGCTCTGGCTTGATGGAGGAGAAGTTGGAGAGGTTGATCAAAGTAGAAGGGCCAAACTGGTTCATAATCTGCTGGGCTTTAGATTTTAGGTCATAAAGCTTGTCCAGGTCCTGCTTCTTCTTGGGGTTGTGGGGACTGAGACCAATCAGCTGGAAAAGGAGAGGAGAGCCAGGGTTAGAGACACAGAGGGAGTTCAGTGGGGTGAACAGGTCTTTGTCCTGAGAAAACTGCAGTGTCCTGGCAGGCCTGGAGTTTATAGCAGGTCAGGAGTCTCTGCACACAGCAAGAAGGGAGAAGTGATGTTTAAATTGAAGAGAAAACCTTCCTTGGTGTCTGGAAAATGAAGTTCCCCAGCACCACAGGCTGGTGACAGCAGCACTGACCCACCCTCAGGGCCTTCCTGAACCCATTTCCCACAAACCCCTTTGAGGAACAGACCACCCAGAGCAGATCCAACTGCAGGACACGGCTCATTCCACTGCAGGATCCCTCAGCCCCACACTCCAGGGGCCTGAGGAGCAGGCAGGGCTCAGCCTCTCTGGGGTCTGCACAGCCTGGGGGTCTCATTTTTGGCAGCCCCACACACCCAGCCCAGCCTGCAGTGACCCCTCCATGTGGGATTGACAACAGTGGGTTCATTTTGGGTGCTGAGAGGGGCAGGAACACGTGTGTGCCCACACCTGCCCCTTGTTCCTCCTCCAACAGCAGCCAGAGGAAATGGAACTGGGATTTATGGAGCTCTTCAAGGCAAACCAGAAGGGGGCTGTGGTTACTGGTTACACAGAACCCTCCAGGTGCCTGAAGTCACTCAGTTACTGGTCACAGACTGACTGGCACCCTCTCTATTCCGTGGCTGGCAGGCTCTGAACCCCAGGCTGGATGAAGTTTTGGCTCTGTCCTCAGTGCCCTGTGGCAGGAAACCCACCCAAACCCTGCCCCTCCCACTGCCACAACCCCCACAGGCAGCAGGGCTGGGTCTGTCACAGGCAAGGAGAGGTTAAGGAATGGTTTGACAGCAAAGCCCCTCGTGGTGGAGGGGTGAGAAGCAGCAGCACAGGGTGAAATCACAAGGAAAGAGGAGTCTGTTTAACCAGCTTTACAGGATGTTCACACAGTGCCTCCTCCCTGAGCTCCAGAGAGACATTTCTCCTCATCAGAGCAGGCTGGGTTAGTCTGGATTAATTAAACCCACACCAGAAAGCACACGGGAACACTCAGAAGCTGCTGCTTTAGTGCTTCACTCCAAGGCACACTCATGCACCTGCAGACACAGATTTAAACCCCAGACACCCTTCTGCAGTGCCCTCAGCAAGTTCCCAGCTCAATTTGAACTGAACTAAGGATGGGAAATCATGACACCAACACCCTGAGCCCCCTCAGCTGCACTTCTGGCCAAGGAGCTCAGCACAAGATCAGGAGGGACCTTCAGACTGGGTTAAAGCTGGGGCTGATCTTGCCCCCACCCCTCCCAAATCCAGCCAGCAGGAATCCCTTCCCACCATGCAGGGCAGGGAGCACCCAAACCCCGGGGCAGACCCCTCTGGCAGAAGCCCCTGAGCAGCACAAAGTGGTTTTGCTGGTTTATTCCTGGATCTTACCACGTGCCACTAAGATCCCTGGCCACAAAACCCACGGGAAGAGCAGGTTCCCAGGGCAAATGCCACATGCCAGCCCCGTTTACTTACAGCTATCTGAGTGTCTAGATCTTTAATTACATCAGCAACTGCTGTGGGCCCAGAGGGTGCAGAGGCCATGCCCCACAGCTTTCCCAGGGTGTCACCAGCCAGCAGGACCTACTCTGGCCTCCTCCTCTTCCACACAACTCCCAATCCTACAGGAACACCAGATATTTTTTGGTTTTGTATCACCCATCCTATACAAGATGCTGAAGGGAAGCAGTTTGACACGGTGTCCTCACTGCAGGGCCAAGGGTTTCTCTGGCACATCACACAGTTGCTGCTGCAGAGGAGGAGCATCCCACAGGGTCCTGGAATTCCCCTTTTTCTGCCTGGACATGGAGTGTCCTGGTGCCTGCTGATGTGCAGGTGAGCCCTGACCCCTCCAGGGCAGGGGGAGGTTTGGGGGCAGTGGCCATTGGGACAGCACAGGGTTAGAGCTGTAATTAAAATCCAGGTTAATGCCAGACAGCCAATTCCCTGGAGTGCTCAGGGGGCTCCCATTTCCAACGATCACAACGATTTTCACCGAATACCTCAACATAACCACAGAGTCACAGACTGGTTTAGGTTGGATGGGATGTTAAACCCATCCAGTGCCACCCCCTGCCATGGGCAGGGACACCTTCCACCAGCCCAGGGTGCTCCAACCTGCCCTTGGACACTTCCAGGGATGGGGCAGCCACAGCTTCNCAATCACCGGCGCGTCCGCCGGCCGCCCGCGCCTCAGCCAATGGGCAGCGCGTCCGCCCCTTGCGCGCGCGCCGCCGCGGCCAATGGGGAGCGCGTCCGCCTCTTGCGCGCGCGCCGAGGGGCTCCCGCCAAAAGGCATTACCCCCCCCACCGTCCTCAGAACCCACTCCCAGCATGTCCCGCGCGATTTGCATAACGCCGGCGGAATAAATATAAGGGCAAAATGCGCCTTTTCTGAGGGGGCAAACAGCAGAAAACGAGAAAATCGAGGGAGAAATGCGTGGAGAAAAAGATGGCGGGTTGGA
>WBMV01007113.1:201903-212134 GCA_013396655.1 Campylorhamphus procurvoides | reverse complement strand
TGCCTGCTGAGGGGAGAAGCAAGATGGGGTGAGGGGTCCCAGGCACCCCGTGCCCACCATCACCCACCTCCTCACACCCACAGAGGGAGCAGCTGAGTGAAGCTGCCACGTTTTGGGGAGGTGATGCCAGGTAAAAGCAGGGGGCAGGATGGGACCCACCTCTTCCTGTGGCAGAGGAAAGCCAGGAGCAGGAGGATGGAGCAGAGGAACACAGAGCCACCAACAAGCAGCATCACCAGCAGCGTGGAGTCTGGGGGGGAGGGTGGGCAGTGTCAGCCCCCCAGTGCCCCGTCCCACCCCTCTGCCAGGACCCCACCCAGGGCCACCAGAGAAGGCAAATCCATGTGTTGTGACAGGGGGATGAAGCCCCAGGGACACCTGGAGCACCCCAGGGACAGCCCCCCATGGCACCCACCTGCCTTCTCCGGGTCCAGGGCGATGCCAGGGATGGGGGTGCGAGTGGATGGGCGGCTGGTGGGGACAGAGAACTCCTTGGGGACACTGGGCACTGTGGGGCAGAGCGGGGACCGTGACTGTGGGACCAGCACCGGGTGTGCTCAGGGAGGAGCAGTCCCGGGGGTGGAATTTTAGGAATGTGGGGGGTGTGAGATCCTTGGGAGGGGCTCACCATAGGGCCGGGGCGCACGGACCCGGGCCAGAGGGCAGCCCACCAGTGCCACCTTGAGGGCCACGCGCTGGTGCCACCTCTGGGGTGTGACACGGACGTAGCGGGCGACGATGGGGGGGATGAAGGCGTTGGAAACCTCCCCGTGGCTGTCGGTGTTTCCCTCAAAGACCTGGAGATCGCAAAGAGGTGCCAAAGGCCCAGTGTCCACGGGCAGGGGGGCTCAGCCCCACTGCTGTCCCCTCCATGCCCACCTTGTCCTCCTGGCCACCGCTGGCCCTGTAGGGTTTCCAGTTCTTCCCATCACGGCTGGAGGAGACCCGGTAGGATGTCACATAGTAATCGTGTCGCTCAGAGGAGCCCTTTGTGATGATGCCTGTGGGGACAGGAGGGGTGTCCCCACTGTCACACATGGGGTGTGGGCTTGGGGCAGAGCTGGAATAAACCCCATCTCTGGGATACCCACACCCCTGCTGGGAAAGGACTAGGAGGGCAGGACATCACCTGGCAGAGGGTGGGCAGTCCCTTTGACCCAGGGAGAGGGTCTGGGTGGCAGATTCCAGTGTGGGACCCCCCTGCTCTGCTCCCAGGAGCCGATAACCTCCGGCCCCGCCTGCCAGCCCCGCATTCCTCCCTCCTCCAGCCTCCGGCCGCACAATGTGCCCATTTTCCTGGCCGTGCTCGCCGGCTGCCGGCACACAAAGCCCCCGCTCTGGGCAGGCTCCGCAGCACAAAAGGCACTCGCTGGCACCAGATGCAAGAGCATAATATTAACTTGTTCATCCCAGAAACTGCTGCGGATGAGGGAGGGAGGAAAGGGACAAAAGGGGGACATGGGACAGCCAGAGGGGTTGGTTTGCTCTGCAACCCAGTAAAGCCATGGCCATGAGGAGTTTCACTGTGCCTGGGGGGTTTTGGGGGTGCGGTTTGGTGGGGATCAGTGAGGCTGGCACCGTGTCACCAGGGGGAGGACAGTGGTCAGCGTGGCACGGGGACATGGGCAGCTTTGCCCCTCTCACCTGTGACATTCCTGCGGGTGCCCAGGTCCAGCTCCAGCCAGGCGGCCTCAGCTCCGGGTTCGGCTGCCCAGGAGTGGCCAGTGGTGCCAAGCGCTGCCCGTTCGGCCACCCAGGCCCTGGCCTGGCCCAGCACGTCCTCCTCGTGCCACCAGGACGAGGCGTTGAAGGCGGCCACCTCCAGTGCATCATCACAGGCTGGGGACGGGAGACAGGCTGGGAAACCGGGACCCCCAGCCAGGCACAGCACTGGGATTGGCAGCCAAAAATGTGCCTTCATTTCAGGGGGAATGGGACAAAAATACCTCTGTGGAATATGAGTCGCTTCTCAGAGAGGGATCCCCTGTGGGGAGGGAAGCGGGGGGAGCATCAGAATGGTTGAACAAACCCTGGGGGTGTTTGAAATCGAGGGGTGGCAGTCCTGTGTGACAGCAGGGGTGGCTCAGCCCCTCCTCACCCACCTTTTGGAGCGGAGCCCGTTGGCAAAGGCCGACTCGTAGAGGGTGATCCCCTTCTCCCGGGACAGCGTGACCTGCCCGCCCAGCTCGTCTGCAATCACCCCAGCATGAACAGCAGCCTTGCACAGCACTGAGGTCTGCGGGGAGCAGGGGGTCACAGCAGCACCCCACAGGGCACCCCAAGGCCCAATCCAACCCCCGGGGGGTGACCAGCTGGGGACCATCCCACACTTACGTCCCGATAGCCCTGGCTTGGGTTGCCCCAGATGTCCCCGTGGATGTCCTTGCAGCCCGCGGGGCAGTACACGCTGAAACACACGGTGAGAAGGGGTCAGGGCTTGCTCTGCCCCTCTTCAAACCCCCTCTGATCCCCATCCCACCCCAACTGCACCCCAAGAGCCCTGGGAGAGGGATGGGGATGGAACCAGGGCTGATGGGGACTGCCAGGGTGGGGGACACCAAAGCGGGACCACTCACCTGACGTGCTCCTGGGTGTAGTGGGTGCCTCGAACCAGGCAGGAGACCAGGTCTGCAAGGCAGGGACACCCCAGGGTGAGGGACTCCCACCCACCTCTGCCCCAGGACACCCCAGTCCTGTGCCCTTCCCAACAGAATCCTCCTNATCTCTGGGATACCCACACCCCTGCTGGGAAAGGACTAGGAGGGCAGGACATCACCTGGCAGAGGGTGGGCAGTCCCTTTGACCCAGGGAGAGGGTCTGGGTGGCAGATTCCAGTGTGGGACCCCCCTGCTCTGCTCCCAGGAGCCGATAACCTCCGGCCCCGCCTGCCAGCCCCGCATTCCTCCCTCCTCCAGCCTCCGGCCGCACAATGTGCCCATTTTCCTGGCCGTGCTCGCCGGCTGCCGGCACACAAAGCCCCCGCTCTGGGCAGGCTCCGCAGCACAAAAGGCACTCGCTGGCACCAGATGCAAGAGCATAATATTAACTTGTTCATCCCAGAAACTGCTGCGGATGAGGGAGGGAGGAAAGGGACAAAAGGGGGACATGGGACAGCCAGAGGGGTTGGTTTGCTCTGCAACCCAGTAAAGCCATGGCCATGAGGAGTTTCACTGTGCCTGGGGGGTTTTGGGGGTGCGGTTTGGTGGGGATCAGTGAGGCTGGCACCGTGTCACCAGGGGGAGGACAGTGGTCAGCGTGGCACGGGGACATGGGCAGCTTTGCCCCTCTCACCTGTGACATTCCTGCGGGTGCCCAGGTCCAGCTCCAGCCAGGCGGCCTCAGCTCCGGGTTCGGCTGCCCAGGAGTGGCCAGTGGTGCCAAGCGCTGCCCGTTCGGCCACCCAGGCCCTGGCCTGGCCCAGCACGTCCTCCTCGTGCCACCAGGACGAGGCGTTGAAGGCGGCCACCTCCAGTGCATCATCACAGGCTGGGGACGGGAGACAGGCTGGGAAACCGGGACCCCCAGCCAGGCACAGCACTGGGATTGGCAGCCAAAAATGTGCCTTCATTTCAGGGGGAATGGGACAAAAATACCTCTGTGGAATATGAGTCGCTTCTCAGAGAGGGATCCCCTGTGGGGAGGGAAGCGGGGGGAGCATCAGAAGGGTTGAACAAACCCTGGGGGTGTTTGAAATCGAGGGGTGGCAGTCCTGTGTGACAGCAGGGGTGGCTCAGCCCCTCCTCACCCACCTTTTGGAGCGGAGCCCGTTGGCAAAGGCCGACTCGTAGAGGGTGATCCCCTTCTCCCGGGACAGCGTGACCTGCCCGCCCAGCTCGTCTGCAATCACCCCAGCATGAACAGCAGCCTTGCACAGCACTGAGGTCTGCGGGGAGCAGGGGGTCACAGCAGCACCCCACAGGGCACCCCAAGGCCCAATCCAACCCCCGGGGGGTGACCAGCTGGGGACCATCCCACACTTACGTCCCGATAGCCCTGGCTTGGGTTGCCCCAGATGTCCCCGTGGATGTCCTTGCAGCCCGCGGGGCAGTACACACTGAAACACATGGTGAGAAGGGGTCAGGGCTTGCTCTGCCCCTCTTCAAACCCCCTCTGATCCCCATCCCACCCCAACTGCACCCCAAGAGCCCTGGGAGAGGGATGGGGATGGAACCAGGGCTGATGGGGACTGCCAGGGTGGGGGACACCAAAGCGGGACCACTCACCTGACGTGCTCCTGGGTGTAGTGGGTGCCTCGAACCAGGCAGGAGACCAGGTCTGCAAGGCAGGGACACCCCAGGGTGAGGGACTCCCACCCACCTCTGCCCCAGGACACCCCAGTCCTGTGCCCTTCCCAACAGAATCCTCCTCTACATTTGGGTTTTGCCCCCCACATCCCCATGTCTGGAGGGGCAGGGATGGGTGGCCTCGGTCCCAGCAGCCATTGGCCACATGCCACCATGGCAGCTCTGTTTGATACTGGGGTGCCACCTGACCTGGGGGTCCAGAGTGCTGGAAGGGGGTCCCAGCTGGCTGGGTGGCCTGTGGGGTCTCCTGTGTTGTTCCCCCAGCCAGGGAGAACAGGGGTCTTCAGGGAGCTCAGGGCAATGGGAGCCCACACTGGGGTCAGCAAGGAGCTCCCTCCACCCCCAGCTGTGCCCCCTCCATGGGCTAAGACACATCCCAGGGGGGTCTCTGCTTGCCCAGGGGATGCCCCCCCTTACCTGGGTGCTGTGAGGTGGCATAGGACAGGAGGAGGCCTCGCCCCGAGCGGTGGCTGGTGCTGTTGAACAGGACGGTCACAGAGCTGGAGTTTGTCACCAGGAGCGGGGCAGAGGGGACGGAGTTCCTGCAGTAGGGCCCTGCCGGCAGGGATGGGGCCGTGGAGAGGGTTGGGGCTCCCTGGGGACAGGGGAGGGCACAGAGACCCCAGGGCTGCACCTCCCCTGGCTCAGCCCTCGCCAGGGCTGGGGGGGCTCAGCCATTTGGGCTGTGCTCAGGGTGGCCCCCGGGTTGTCCCACACCCAGGGTGCTGGAGGGTGGTCCCCATCTTGAAGGTAGTCCCATGCCAGGGTGGTCCCAGCCCCAGGGTGGTCCCACAGCAGTGTGACTTCATGCCCAGGGTGGTCCCATGCTCAGGATGGCCCCAACCCCAGAGCAGTTACATCCCTGCCATGGGAGGACCTGGGGTGCAGCCCCCCACAGCTCCCACTGTCCCCACTCTCCCCAGTGGGGCTGGGAGCTGGACCAGGCTCCTGGGGGCACCTCAGGATGTCCCCTGGGATGGCCACCAGCCCTTATGGGGACTTGCCATCACATCCCCCACTGCTGGGGCTGGCACACATGGCATCACCCCACAGGATCCCGAAATGGGGGCTGTGTCCCCCTCCCCATCTCCCCTCTCACAGGCACTGCCGAAGCTGCCTCCTAAATCCCACCCCCGTTTAATCCACATTAATTTGCAGTCTCCATCTCCCTGATTAAAACTTTGACTTAGCAGGCAGATGGGTTCCTTAGGGACATCCCTGGTCCCAGCTGGGGACAAGAGGTGGCCCCAATCCCCAGACTGCCATTGTCCCCTGCACCCCACATTGCTCTGCTCTGTGTCATCCCTGGGGCCTCAGGGCACCCAAAGAGCTTTGAGCAGATGCCATCCTTGCCCTGGGGACAGGGAGCTGTGTCCCCATGTCCCCATGGGGCTGGTGGTGACACCTCCAGCTGTGGGGTCGTGCCGTGCCTGTTTCCCCCACCCTGACCTGCACCCTCACCCTGCCTGGGTCATTCTGAACTGAGACAGCCCAGGGGACATGGGACATGAGTGTGCAGGGATGTCACAGGGTCACGGAATGTGACAAAACGGGGGCTCTGCATGATATGCAGATGAGACACATGCAGATCTCCCCCCACCCACTGCCAGATGCCACCACTGCCCTGGTGCTCCCATGGCCCTGCACATCCCAGTGACACCCTGGGACCCTCTGGATGAGTCCCAGGACTGGAGGTTCCCACCCCCGCAGGGACCCTGCCACGTCCCCAGGCAGGGTCGGGCCGGGGCCCAGACACTGGGGCTGAGTCAGCAGGAAGGAGCCCACGGCCTCCGCCTGCTCCAACTGCTTCCCGAAAAACATCTGGGACTCCTCAAGGGCCGGCGCCAGCTGTGGGAGAGGGGGCAGGACCCCAGCCCTGTGTCACGCACTGGCACGGCCCTGGGGAAGGCACCCCAAGGGGCTGTGAGTGCCCAGCCACCNCAACACCTCTCCCAGCCCCCCAACACCTCCCCCAGCCCCCCAGGAGCATCATCTGGGGGTCCTCCCTTTCCCACATTGCTCCATCTCAGCCTGAGCCAAGAGGTCTCTGGCCTTTGGGGACAAACATGTCCCCAAGGCCACAGGAGAGGGGATGGGGGCAGGGACCTCACGTGCTGTCACCCCCCTGGATACCAGCCCAGAAAGGGTGAAAGCCCTGGAGAACAGGGAGAATTCCTGGTCCCGGGAGCAGTTGTGGATCCATGCTGGCTCCTTTCCACCCTGTATGTCCCAGGGCTGCTCCTTCATCCCACCCCACCCGTGATGCTTCCCCCCATCCCCCAAGATGTTTTCCCCAGCACTCATCATGCTCCCTGTGCTGCCAAATCTCTTCAAGTCCATTAAATCTCTCTGGGAAAATCCTGGAAGCGTTTGGACAGTGGTTGGGCTGATGGAATTAATTCATCAGTGGCTGCATCTGGTCCCAACTGGGCATCCCCCCCTCTTCCAGCTTGTTAATATCCCCCTCCTCAGGTACCCCCATCCTCAAATATCCTCCTCCTTGTGTACCCCCCTCCTCAAATATCCCCGTTATCAGATACCCCCTGTATTTAGGTATCTCCCTCCTCAGGTACCCCCTATCCCTGGATATTCCTCTTTCTTGGATAACTCCTTCCTCAGATATCCCCACCTTGGGGGTATCCCCTGTACTTGGGTACCCTGATCCTCTTCAGATAACTCCCTCCTCAGACATTCCCCTCCTTGGATACCCCCATCCTCAGGCACCCCCTCCTCAAATACCTCCTTCCTTGGATACTCCTCCTCTATGGGTACCCCCCTCCTCAGATATTCTCCCTCCCCACGACAAAATCAGCTAAAAAGCCAGATTTTCACAATACCCCCCCCCCCAGCCCACCCACAGCCCCTGGGTGGGCTCTGCCCCATTTTCCCCCTCTGGGACCCCCCCCTTACCGTAGGCAGTGCCAGCCTGGGGGTCTGAGAGCAGCAGGGAGCTGTGGGCACAGCGCTCCGAGGGCTCCAGGTCCACGTCCCCGAATGCCAGGAGCAGGGAGGTGCCCGGGGGTGCCCGCAGCCGCCAGCGGCACACGGTGTGGTTGGGATACGTGCCCGGGTAGTTCTTGGAGCTCAGGGTGCCACTGTGGGGTGCCAGCAGTGTGTGGCCACAGCCATTCCCTGTGGGGACACCAGGAAGGGCTCAGCTCCCTGTGTCAGCTCCCCACTTGGAGTGGCCCCTGGGTGCCCCCCCACCTTCAAATGGTTTTTTCCTTGTCCAAAATATCAGGTTTTTTTGGGGATTTTCTGGGTTCCCCTGCACTAGAGGGTACTGGCTCACCAGTAGTGCTTCATTCTCAGGAAGTCTTCAGCAGTAGCTTTCATTTAGAAAACTAAAAATTGGCAAGTAACACTGCCTTTAACCAGTTCATCAAGTAACAAAACTCCAGATATTTTAGGGAGAAAAGGCAGGGGTTCCCAGCCTCATCCTTGGGGGGCTCCAGGGATGAAGCTGCCTCAGTTTCCCTCAGAGCCACCTAGCACAGACGTGAACCTCCAGCTCCTCTCTGTCCCCCAGGCCAGGAGCACCCGAATTTGGGGGGATTCACAAGGATCCAAGGAGGAAATACCCCCATCCATGGGGCTGTACAGCACCAGGCAGCCCCCCCAGGACCCCCTGGCTGCAGCCTTGAACTTGAGGATGACCTTGGGCAGCTGCATCCTCATCGCCTCCTCCCCAGGGCCATGCCAGACCCACCACAAAAGGGGCTTTTCTCTGCGCTCACCGCCCCCAGGCATGAGGGAACATCCTGGAAACGAGCTGAAAGCGCCCGGTGTCCAGGTCCAGATGGGATTTCTGCTTAGGATTGGGATGTTGGAAAAGGGGGAAAGCACCGCTCAGCCCTTCTGTGTGGGCTGTGGGCACGTGGGGGTGCAGTGCCCACCCCTCCCCACGTCCCCAAAATGCTGCTGCTCCTGCCAAGCATCCTCCTGGCACGGCCAGAAAGAAAAGGGATGGTGGGCATGGGTTTGCCCAGCCTTGGCTCCCCTCGCCGTCGCCGGGAGACGGCACAAAGCGCCGGCAAGGGAAAATCCTGCAGGGATAAACTGGGAGGGGGGCCGGAGGTGAAAGATGCCAGCCCAGCCTCTAGAGCCCCCTCCCTCCTAACCAGCCTGCAGGAAGGGCTGGCAGCCAAACCGAGGGGGTTTATCCTGTGGCACTGGGAGAAATCCCCAATTTTCCCCCGGCAGCTGATGGAGCAGAGTGGGAAGGATCAGACCCTCCAGGGCTGGTGGGGCTGGAGCGGCACTGGGGACCCCAGTGGCTCCCAGAAGGGCTGCTGTCCTGGGGGAGAGAAATTCGGCGTATTTCGGGGGAGTTTCCAGCAAGGAAATTCGAATCCGTCGGGATCTCCATGGAAAACTCTCCTTGCCCAGGACAGCCCGACCCGTGAGCCCAACCGGGGGTCTTGGATGGACCCCCCAGCTCCATCTCCACGCTGGTGGGTGCGGAGGAACCGGTGGGGATCCTATTCCGGGAAAAAAACAAAAAAACACGCCGGGAAAGGATATCCTCGTTAAAAACATCCCGAGTGTGGCCAGCGCGTGCCGGGAGGGCATGCCAGAGATAAGCCAAGGCAGAGATAAGCCGAGAGCTCCAGGGAATTTGGCTCCGGAGATGCTCCCGAGGGGCCGGGAATAGCCAAGGTATAGCCACGGGAACATCCCTCCCTTGTTCCCCCCCAAAAAAACCTGAATTGCCAAAAAAAGTGGAAAGTGGGTTTCCGGTGGGCGAAGTCCCGGCCGGGCCCCGCTGGGCTCGTTCCTGCCAGGGATTTGTTTGTTTTCTCACAGGATGCGGGAAAGACACAACAGGGCGATGGGTGGGGCAAATATCGGCACGGTCGTGCCTCCGTCACGGTGTCGGCACCGGGAAAAGTCCCCCGCATCCCCCACCGGGTTCGGGATCCCGTGGGGACCCTCTGCAGGATGTGTCCCCAAACTGGACGTGTCCCAGACTGGGGGACCGCAGTGGGATTCCCCGATGGTCCCCCCTGCAGGATGTGTCCCCAAACTGGACGTGTCCCAGACTGGGGGAC
This sequence comes from Campylorhamphus procurvoides, assembly GCA_013396655.1. Lineage (NCBI taxonomy): Eukaryota > Metazoa > Chordata > Aves > Passeriformes > Dendrocolaptidae > Campylorhamphus > Campylorhamphus procurvoides. The sequence goes on along the minus strand of WBMV01007113.1, from coordinate 202,779 downwards.
CGCAGCGGGATTCCCCGGTGGTCCCGCCCTCTCCCCGTGCCTCAGTTTCCCCCGGTTGGGAAGGATGCTTTGGGTGCCCCCCCGTCCTTGTCTCCTGGCTCTTGGATGAGTTGGGGACAAGTGGCACCGGGGAACACGAACTTCGGGATGGGCATTCCCTCGTCCAGGATCCCGGGGGTGCAAATTCCCCCGGAGTGACGCTTCCGAGCATTCCCGGGACCGGGAGCTCCAACGATCCTCTTAAACCCGGGATTAGGGATTCCCGGGGAAAGCCCTGCGGGAGGGATGGAGCCGACACCGGGACCACCGGGGGAGGTGACACCGGGGACAGGGGGATGGAAGGGACACTGTTCCATTCGGTACCGGGACAGAGGGATGGAGGGGACCCCATCGCGTCCAATACCGGGACAGAGGGATGGAGGGAACCCCGTTCCATACCGGGACAGAGGGATGGAGAGGATGCCGGGACCACCGGGGGAGGTGACACCGGGAACAGGGAAGAGGGATGGAGGGGATCCCGTCCCGGATCGGTACCGGGACAAAGGGATGGAAGGGACCCCGGGACCACGGGAGGGCGTGACACCGGGGACAGGGACAGGGGGATAGAGGGGATTCCATCCCATTTGGTACTAGGACAGAGGGATGGAGGGGATCCCTTCCCGCCCGGTACCGGAACAGAGGGATGGCAGGACCCGATCCCAGCTCGGAACCGGGTTTAGCCCCGCCGAGGACGCCGTCCCGTTCCCGGGACCCCATCCCTGCCGGACCGCGGTGTCCCGGCGCCCCCCAGGACAGCGAGCAGCCCATCCGCCGCCCACCCCGCACCCAGCCCCGCCGCCCGCCCCGCACCCAGCCCCGGGAGCCCCCGGCGGTGCC
>WBMV01007113.1:190003-201696 GCA_013396655.1 Campylorhamphus procurvoides | reverse complement strand
GACACACACACACACACCGCTTAATCCTCCCGCGGAGCAGGGGGGCGTGCGGGGGGTGCGATACCACCGGCGGCCAGCGGGGGGCAGCAGCGGCGCGGCCCCTTTAAGGCAGGCGGCGGCCGGAAGTGCTGGCGGCCGAGGCCGCGGCGAGCGCTACGCATGCGCGGGCGCTGCCCGGCCCGGTCCCCCCGCCCTCTCCCCCNCCTCCCGGTGTCCCCCTTCAGGACCCCTCCCCATCGTGTCATCCCTCGGGACCCTCTGCCACAATGTCCTCCCCTCGGGCACCCCCCCATGGTGTCACCCCTTGGGACCCCCCCACGGTGTCCCCCTCTAATGCCTGGACATCCTGGGGAAGCCGTGGGCCCCGCTGCCCTTCCCGGGGTCCCTGGGGAGTTGGGTGTCCCCCCCAGAGAGGGTGGGGACACAGGGACCCACTGCGACTGTGTGCTGGTGTGTCCCCTGGTTTACCCTGGTGGGACAACGAGCCCCTTGTCACCCACCGAGAGGGTCTTGCCTAGCATCTCTGAGGTTTAGGTGGATGTTGGGAAGGAATTGTTCCCTCTGAGGGTGGGCAGGCTCTGGCATAGGGTGCACAGAGAAGCTGTGGCTGCCCCTGGATCCCTGGAAGTGTCCAAGGCCAGGTTGGACAGGGCTTGGAGCAACCTGGGCTAGTGGAAGGTGTCCCTGCCCATGGCAGGGGGTGGGACTGAATGGGGTTTTAAGGTTCTTTCCAACCCAAACCTTTCCGTGATTCCATGGTTCTGTCACTGTGGCTCTCCCTGAAGCCTTTACACCCCAAGGGGATGATCCAGGCTGTCAGCAGTAACAAACCCACCTCTCTGCCTCCTGCACAGCCACAGGAACACCCTCAGGGAGCACAGCTGCCAGGTTCTCCTGCAGCACCACACCTTGACACCAGCTCCTCCTGGGGAGCATCATTCCCAGGCATGTTCCTTGCAGTGAAGGATCAGAGCATCCCAGGGTTGATCAGAGCATCCCAGGGACTGGGTTGGAAACTCAGGCTCTTGCCAAAACCCACCATTGTGGATTTGCTTCCCTGGCCTGGGTGGTGCAGAGCCAGGGAGAGCCACTGGCTTGGGAAGTTAGGAGTGGGATGGCACTGGGTGGGGGATCTGCCTCTGGGATCTGTTCCCAGCTCTCGTGATCCACAGGGAGGAGAAAACCCTCGCTGGGTTCATGTGAGAGATGGCGAATGCCGAGGTGAGCGTCCCTGTGGGTGATGTGGTGGTTGTACCAAGTGACGGCAATGAAGGGGAGAACCCGGAGGATACCAAGACCCAGGTGATCCTGCAGCTCCAGCCCGTGCAGCAAGGGTGAGTTGGGTGGTATTGGTGTGACTGGGAGCTGTGGGATGGCATGGCATGGCATGGCATGGCATGGCATGGGGAAAGTGGGCTCTCTGGGGTTTCTTGGCATGAGGATGGAGTGCTGTGGTGTTTCCCAGGTCTGCATTGTGCTGTGCAGAGGAGAGAGGAAAATGCAACAGGAAAAAGCTTCTCTGTGTGTGACTGTCACGAGGCCTCCAAGGGCTGAAATTGTCCTGAGGGATCCTGTCTGGATCATGGCAGTGGTGCTTTCCCAGTCTCCCTCTTCCCTCTGCAGCCCCAGGATGGGGTTTGGCCATGCTGCAGCTGCTGGACTGGTGGTCTGTGTGTTCAGACCTACATGTGCTTCTGTGCCAGCTTTGCCCTGAAATGATCCTCCTTTAAATACAGTGAAGCTGGGATGTGGAGGGAATTTTGTGGCCCTGCTGGTGCTTCATTTTCACTCTGGATCAATCAGGATGTTAAAAACCTGACTCCAGTTTGATAATATTCACAGGGCAGGGTGGCTGTGACTTCCCTGTGTGGTCACCCCATGCTGCAGTGTCACACAGGGCTAGAAGGGACATCCTGGGACACTGTGCTCTGATTCTTGTTGTTGTGGGTGACAGAAAACAGAGGAGAAGGCACAGGGAAGGCTGCAGAGCTGCCTCGATGGTGCTGGCAGTGTGGAGGGTGGGATGACAGCGCTGGGAACGCCTCTGTGCGTGTCAGTCCTTGGGATTATTAGTGCCAAAAAAATCCTGGTGACTGAAACTGCACCAGACAAAATCCACAGCCCTCAAAGACAGGCAAGAAGGAGGGAACCAGAGTTTTAACCCCATGCTGTGAATCCTGTTTCCCCATGATTTCGATGGCTTGTTTATGGATGGTCATTTTCCCCCCAGGATTTACCAGGAGGGCTCCGAGGCCAGCGCTGCCGTGGTGGCCGTGGAAACCCACACCATCCACAAGCTGGAAGAAGGGATTGGTGAGTTCCCCCTGGGTGTGGATGGATCCCCTCCTGTGCAGGGCTGGTGTCTCCAGTCCGCTGGGCTTCCTTCTGGCTCTGCCCCTGCAGATGCTGATTCCCAGGCATGGATGTGGGTGCAGGGGCTGGGCATACTCTGGAATAAGAGTCTGCTGTTACTGCTTGGTCCCAAAGTCCTGGAAGTGAGATCCTGGCTCTCCTGCAGTGAATGGTAAGGGCTCCCAGGGGGTCCAGGGGAGCCGGGATGTCACCCTAGTCGTTGTGTGCAGGCACTGGCAGCAGGAAGGATGGTGGTGAGGAATGAGAGTGCCTGAAGCACCAGGCTCTGGTTGCTGGGTCTGGTTGGATGTTCAGAAGAACCAAGTGCTCCCTGCCATTCCCTGAGCAGTGTGAGGGAAAAGGCTCCTGTCACTGGGTGCTGTCACTAGATCTTGACTGGAGTTCTGCTTCCTGTGTGGGTCTTTTGGCAGTATTAGCAGAAAACTCTGCATGTGAAGAGAATATATTATCAGTAAATATCTGATATTGCTGCTAAAGAGATACCAGAGCTGCAAGAATCTGAGAGAGATCTGTGCTCCAAATTCTAAACCATTTTGTTGCCACAAAGACTGTTCTCCTTGACACCTCCCCCTCACAGATGTGTTGGATTTCTGGTCTCATGTTGTCCTGATAGATGAGCTTCATTTGGGGCACTGTTATACCAAAAAGCAGAAGCCAGTTGCTGTTGGAGCAGACTAAGAGAGGACTGATCCTGAACTGGGATCTGCCCTTTTTTTGCTTTCCCAAGTGCAGGTCTCACAACCTGTGAGCTTCCAGCTCCTGCCTTGTGGGATTTGAGCCTCTTGGGTGGGAAGTCTCATCTTGAGCCATTCCTCCCTCAGATCCCAGCACCCTGGAAACGAGCGAGGAGATCGAGATCGCCTATCCCATCACCTGTGGGGAGAGCAAGGCCATCCTGCTCTGGAAGAAGTTTGTCTGCCCAGGAATTAATGTCAAGTGTGTAAAGGTAAGGGAAAAACTCCCCATGAATTTCTTCTCTGCTTTCCATGTGTGCTGCTTGACCTCCACAGGACTTCTTTACTGTATGTGTTTCATCCAAGTGGCTTTGCCTTTGGATTGTTGGTGCTCAAGTTGTTTTTAGATGGGGAGAAGCATGGGAGGAGTGGGTTAAGGAGGGAAGGGTATCACCCATCTTACATTTTAGAGCAGTATTGGCCCTTGAGGAGCAATTAAAGGCAGACAGGGGGTGTGTGGTGAGATCTGGCAGAGCTTTGCTTCCTTCCCCCTTCACTTAGTGTCCTGGTACTGCACTCTTGTTGCTTCCTTGGGGAGCAGGTTGCATTGGGAAGAGAAATCCTGCTGTTAGCTTTTCCCAGTTGGGAGTGTGGTGGTGTGACAGCAAACACAGACTCTGAGCCCCATGTGCTGCTCCCCCTCAGTGGGAATTGCCTGAATCACTGGAGCAGGACAGAATGCATGCCTGAAGGAATACCTGTGTCAGCTGAATGCTCCTGGGCTATTTGATGTAACAGGAGCTCCCATGACTGCACACAGGAGATGATTTGGTTCATACAGAGCCTTCAGGGCTGTTCTTGGGTAGAACTGTGTGGTTGGAATGCTGATGGCGGCAAGTCATCCCTGAAAACATCCATCCTGGAGCTGTAAGAATTGCTGTGCCCAGGTGATCAAAGCTGGGAGGGATCTGAGAAGCAGCTTCTCTCTCTGGGCAGAAGAGAGGACTCTTCTGCTCTGTGGACTGACCATGTTGGATGTCCCAATCTCCCCAAAGGATGTTTCCCTGTTTGCTGAGCCCTTGTTTGTCTCGTTGGCAGTTCAATGACCAGCTGATCAGCCCGAAGCATTTTGTTCACCTGGCTGGAAAGTCTACCCTGAAGGACTGGAAAAGAGCCATTCGCCTCGGAGGGATCATGCTGAGGTATTTGGCCCTGTCCAACTCAGGACTTCACCCCTGCAGCTGCAGGACCTGAGCAGGCATTTTGTCTGCTTTGCAGTCCCCAGGAGGTCTCTTGGAGCCTCACAGGACCTGGCCAACAGCCTGCAGAGATTGTGGCCTCATGGTATGAGGGGCAGGATCCCTCATCCTGCACAGAAGTGGCCTGGGAGTCCTGGTACTTGGTCCCAAGACTGGCCCCTTGGCTGTGAAGCTGGGGAATGGCTTGTGTTTGCCATTTGAAAACCTTGCAGGAGAGCTTTTGTGTGCAGAGTGGCCTTGAGGTCTCCCCTTCTGTGTCCTCCCCATGGCCATAGCAGCCCCACGTGGAACACTCCCTTTCGTCTCCAGGCTGAGACTGAGCTGAGCCTGGTTCTCTCCCCACTCCCTGCACAGGAAGATGATGGATTCGGGGCAGATTGACTTCTACCAGCACGACAAAGTTTGCACCAACACCTGTCGGAGCACCAAGTTTGACCTCCTGATCAGCAGTGCCCGTGCACCAGTGCCAGGGCAGCAGAGCGTGGTGCAGACCCCGACCTCAGCTGATGGTAGGAAACCAGTTACCATGCCATGGGAATTCCCTCTCATGCCTCTCTCCCTCCCACCTTCTCCCTGGGCACAGCAGGGTGGTCCCACTGGTTTGGAGATTGCTCTTGTTTTTGAGAAGGAAAATGTGTTTCATATCTGCTTGGAGGTCTCAGCAGCACCTGTCAGGGAGCTGTGCTCTGCAGGACTGGCAAGGGCTGTAAGCAGCTGGCAGCAAGCAGATGCTTTCCAGAGAGGCAGCCTTGGGAGCCAGGAGAGGGACTGAGAGTCTTCAAGGGATCCCTGTTCTGGGATCACCACATGAGCAAACACCTGAGAGAGCTCACACAGTGTTTTCTGATGTATTTTCCATTTGGGGGCCTGTTAGAAAGCCACGAGTTTGGCTCATTCTAACAATGAATTTAGGGGTGCTGAGCTCTGCCAGAACATCCATGGACAAGGTGTGATGGCTGGACATGATCCGATTGTCATTCCAACTGCAAATGCTCAGTGATCCTGTGTTCCAGAGCAGAAATTGATGTCTTTGCTGAGGTTAAAGGAGAACCCTATTCCCAACCTCAGAGCATTGTTCAGCTGCATGGGTTATATTTCTCTGGGGTGGAAGAGTTGTCCATAAGCTAAGGAGAACCTCTTGGAAAGCACCATGGCCACATGGTAAAACCTTATAGTGCCTCCATATTGGCTTAGTCCCAGATTTGATCCAAAAACTTAGGATTGAGTCAGACCCATTTCCCTTTTATAAACCAGCTTGAGCCCCGACTCCATCATTTCCTGAAGGATTAGGGCGCCTCTGGAGTGCAGAGCTCCCTGTGGATGATGCAAGGGAAGGAGGTTGACTGAGCCTTATTTGTTCCCTTCTTTATTCTGATCCCTTTCTGCTCCTTTGATGCCAGGACCCCACTTTGCTTTTTGGGGGGCACATAGTTTGCCCTCCAGAAGCCCCCAGAGCCCTTCACAGTCACAGTTCCAACAAAAAGCTTTTGATTGAAAGAAGTCAGGCACAAACCTGACCTGAGAGTGAAAAAGAGCCTAGGAGGGCTGAGAGGGGTGGGAATCCAGGACAGGGCTCCAGGGCTGGCACTGCAGAGGGAGCTGACAGGGGCTCTCTGGCAGGGAGCATCACCCAGATCGCGCTGTCAGAGGAGAGCATGGAGGAGGGGATCGAGTGGAACTCGGCTCTGACAGCTGCTGTCACCATGGCCACTGAGGAGGGCATAAAGAAGGACACAGATGAGATCTCAGGTAAGCTCAGGCTGCTTGTTGGGTGTTTTCTTCCCTTCTCCTCCCCTGTTCTGTTTTGGAAATCCTGAAAATAAGGAGAGCTTGGGTGATGGCAGAGTTGTCCCCCAGCCCTTGGCTATCCCAGCATTTCCCAGACATCCAGGCTTCCTGCCAAACAGAGCTCACCACTGCACCACTTCAGCCCTGGCCTCGTGGCTGAGGGATGATCCCCCAGTTCAGATGTTACTGGTTACAGTGAGGGGCTTTTCTTAATTTATTCCAAGGATGTAAAACACGTCTACCAGCCTGGAGCTGGGCTGGAACCATCAGGGAGCAGAGTCCTGTTTGTTCCCTGTGAGCCCTCAGGGCATTGCATTCTCTCTTAGTATCAATATGGAAGCTTGGCCAGAGTTTCCTCAAGATGTTTAAGCTCTGCATCTTGCAAAGATGTGAAATGAACATTTTTCACATCTTTGCCTTGGAAGTCATGGAGCTGCTTGAAAACCTGTTGTAATTTGCTGTCTGAGTCTGTTTTGCTTGGTTTGAGGTTGGTTGTTTCTTTTCCATGTGTCCTGTTCATCCCAGTGGCCAAACTGGAAGTCACTTTGCAAAGTTACACTTGCCTGAAAGGTTTAAGGTCGCCCTGTGGGAAAAAATGCCAATTGCTTGTACATGTTGATTTATTTTCCCCCTCTTTTGTGCCAGAGGACACGCTGATGTTCTGGAAAGGAATAGCTGATGTGGGGCTGATGGAAGAAGTGGTGTGCAACATCCAGAAGGAGATAGAAGAAGTCCTAAGAGGGGTGCAGCAGAGGTTGGGGCAGTCTCCCTTCCAGATGACAGGTAGGTTGTGAGGAAGGAGCCTCAAAAGGGCAGCTGCAGGCAAAAAAAGCTGCCAAGGCTCCATCCCACCACACAAAGCTGGTGATTCAGGATGGGGAGCCAGTTCCCACCAGTTCCCACTCATTAGCTGAGCTGTGGGAGCACAGTCTGGGTGTGTTCTCAGCCTGCCCAGCTGTGAAGTGCCTTTGCTTCAAGGCACAAGGACACACCATTCCACCCTGTTCCCTGAGCAGAGCAACCCTGGGACTGTATCCACAGCTCCCAGCCCTTGTGGAAGCTCCCCCAGAGTCTCTTGGGCTGGAGTTCCTCAAACCCTTCTCTGTGACAGAGCAGGCCTAAACAGGTCCTGCCCCTTCACTTCTTGTTCTGCCTTCACTGGTGCCAGAAAACCTGTTTTGGGGGCTGAACCAGATGAGGGGAATTGAGCTGGGTTAAAAATAACTCCCCTCCCCTTTTTTAGGGTTATTTTTAACTTGGATCAGTTCCCTAATCCAGTTCAGGACAAGCCCCTGTGAGCACCTCTTGTGGATGCTCTTCCTGAGAGAACATCCACGGAGCCACAAACTTCATTTTACCCAGGATATTTTTTTTCTTAATTTTCTAATTTAACTTTGGACTGGCAGATCTCTGTGTCTGGTCGGTGGCAGGTTTTGGGAGCTGTGAGTGATTGAAGTCAGTGGATTATAACAGACATTTTGCAAAGCTTTCAGTGGAGCTTGGCATGTTAATGACACTGTCAGCAGCATGGGGTGATGATTTGTAGGTGGAGAGCTCGTTTGTATCTCTGTGATTGCAAATTATGCTTTCATTTGCAGCAGTTTGGAGCTGCTTGAGTGACACAGCTCTGTTCCATTTGCTTTATCATGCGAATGGGATTATTTAGTCCTGGGATGTCAGAAGGATGAAGGAGCTGGGCCTGCCTTTGTCAGCCAGCCCTTGTGAAAGAACAGAGAGGGCTTTACAAAAAGCTGCAGAAAATGTTTGGTGTAATAGGAGTATCTTTGGAGTACCTGAGTCCTGCCTGGGATTGAACACCCTTTCCTTGCAGATGCTGCTGTCCTGAACAACGTTGCCCACACATTTGGCCTAATGGACACAGTCAAGAAGGTTCTGGACAACAGGAAAAACCAGACAGAGCAAGGAGAGGAGCAGTTTCTTTACACACTGGCAGGTAAAGTGCCTCATAAGGGTTCACATCCTGCTGCTGCTCTTGGGAGCAAATGTGATTTTCCTTCCACACAACCCCAGTGTGTCTCCCTCCTCTCTGTGTCCTGTAGGATCTGTTCTTACCCTGCCCTAGTTCCCTGCTGCCCTGCATAAATGAGATCACTGTGCTGCTTCTGGCTCCCAGTGTTCCCACCACCAAGGGCTGAGGAGGGTGTTTTATTGATCCTGCTCCTGTGCCCAGTGCAGGTGCCTCAGTCCTGGGGAGGTGGCCCAGCCAAGCTCAGAAGGCAATTTCAGCTGCCCAGCAGGGTTTGTCCACTCTCCCTTGTAAGTGGGTTTAGCTTAAAGAGCAGAAATGCCCCTCTCCTAATCAGCAGGAGTAGCCAACAGAGATGGAACATTACCTGTGCCTTATCCAGGCCCTGACAGCCAGAACGTTGGCCAGGTCTGTGTGGGTGGCTGGAGAGCCTGGCCTTTTCCTTCAGTGCAGTTTGATCCCATGGGAGATGCCAAGATCACACTGGCTGGGTGGTTGGGTGTCCTGCCACAACCCTGGGGGTGTGATGGAGCCCCAGGTGCTCCCACCATCCCCTGCCTGACACCCTGTTCCCTTCCCAGACCTGGAGCGGCAGCTGGAGGAGCAGAAGAAACTGGCCAGGGACCAGAAGGCCAAGGCCCAGACCATCCAGAACGTGGTGCTGATGCCCGTGAGCGCTCCCAAGCCCCCCAAGAGACCCCGGCTGCAGCGCCCGGCCTCGGCCACCGTCCTGAGCCCCTCCACCCCCCTCCAGCAGCCCCAGTTCACCGTCATCTCCCCCATCGCCATCGCGCCCGTGGGGCAGCAGTTCTCCGTGGGCAACATCCCCGTGGCGACCATCAGCCAGGGCTCCAGCCCCGTGACTGTGCACACCCTGCCGTCCGGCTCCCAGCTCTTCCGCTACGCCACCGTGGTGTCCTCCTCCTCCTCCTCCTCCAAGACCAGCCCCTCGGACACGGTCACCCTGCACCCGTCCTCCAGCCTGGCGCTGCTGAGCTCGGCGGCCATGCAGGACAGCGGGGCCCTGGCCAACGTGGCAGCCGTGGTCAACCCCGTGGAGCTGGTGGCCATGGAGTCGGGCATCACCTCCACCATCCAGGCCGTGGAGGGCACCTCGGAGGACGGGCAGACCATCATAGAGATCGACCCGGCGCCCGATCCCGAGGCGGACGCGGACGAGCCCGAGGGCAAAGCTGTGATCCTGGAGACGGAGCTGAGGACTGAGGAGAAGGTGGTGGGAGACGTGGAGGACCACCAGCACCAGGTCCATAATGTGGAGATTGTGGTCTTGGAGGACTAGTGGGGATGGCAAAGCGTCAGGTTGGGGAAGAGCTGGGAATTTGTTTTGTTTTGGGCCTTTTGGGTTTTTTTTTGCTAAGCATCTTCTCCAGCCACCCCATTTGTTTCCACGGATATTTTCATTGTACTGTATATAATATATATATATATAATTTTGTTTTTTTAAACAAAAAAAAAAGCTGGAGAAACACGTGAGACCTGGAAAAGGCTCCGTCTCCGTGGAGCACTGAACAATACCCCCTGTTTGCAGGGTCAAGGAGAGACTGGATCTCTGCTGGACAACCCAACTGGGAGGAACCGGCCGTGCACTTGGTGCTTCTGCTCTGGGGCTGCCCTGGCCCCAGAGACTTTCTTTGAGAGACAATAACCAGTGGCTGGAGCGTGGATGTGGCAGTGGGAAGGGGTGACGGATTTGGGGTGGAACAGGTACCTCATTTGTATTTTTATTTTCCCCAGGGAAGGGAATTCTGTTGGACTCTTCGCTGTCACCTCAACTGGGATTTTTTTATTGTTGTTCTTGCTTTGGGGAGGTTGACAGTACCATGAGTTTACTGTCCATCTTCTCCTCCTCCTCCTCCACATGAATTTTTATATCTATTTTTTGTATTTCTTTGCTCTCTCCCTTCCCTTTGCCCAGATTTCCCAGCTGCACAGCCCTGGGACCTCCTCTCGGGCCTCCCTGTCCCCCAATCCCACCTCTTCCCGTGGCACTTTTCCCCCATCCCTTTCCCTGCCTGGCCAGGCTCGGTGCTGCCGCTTGGAGACTCCGAGATCACTTCAGCCTTTTGCAGAAAGGCCAGAATTAAAAAAAAAAAAACAAAAAACCAAACAAAAAAACCCAACCAACTCAAGCTCAAACCCAGACCCTCCCCCTTGGCTTGTGGGGGGGACCTTCCGGGGTGTACAAAGCATGTTGTGCTGTTGCTTTCCGGGAGAGCCGGATCGGGACAGCTTCTGTTTACACTGTGTGCTGAGGCTGCTCCGTGCTTGTCGCTACTCGTTTTGGTGGTTTTATTTTTGTATTATTATTATTATTTTATTTTTTTTCCTTCCTTCTTCCTATAATCTCTTGGCAGGATTTAGAACTGGCACGTTGCTGAAATACTGTGTCACCCCGCTGTTTTCCCTCTTTCCCTCTTTTTTTTATTATTTTTCCTGGTGGGAAGATGGAAATGGGGGAAGCGCCGGGTGCCTTTTAGAGCTGCGGAGGTTTGGGAGGGGCTGGGAGGGGGGAGCTGCTTGGCTGGAAGTATTAAGCAAAACAACAGCAAAGGAGAAATGCACCTGGGGAGGGTGGGGAGGGGAGGGCAGGAAGATGTGTTTGGCTATTTTTTTGCATTAAAAGGAAAAATGGAACCAAGCACCCATGGTTTATTCGTGGAGAGGTGGATGGAAGGTGGTGGCTCCATCCCCTCCAAGACAAGGTGGGATGGGCAGGATCCCCCTGACCAGTTTGGGAGGAGTGGTCTCTGCTGCTCCAGCCCTGCAGTCTGGGAAGTGTGTGCTGGCTGAGGATGGAGGTGGGAGCAGCTCTGGGAGCCAGATCTCATGTTCAGGAGGAGAGAAGGGACCAGGGAGACCTGAGAGCCCCTTCCAGTGCCTAAAGGGGCTCCAGGAGAGCTGGAGAGGGACTTGGGATAGGGCAAGGAGGGACAGGACACAGGGAATGGCTTCCCACTGCCAGAGGGCAGGGTTAGATGGGGTATTGGGAAGGAATTGTTCCCAGTGAGGGTGGGCAGGCCCTGGAACAGGTTGGGCAGAGAAGCTGTGGCTGTCCCTGGATCCCTGGAAGTGTCCAAGGGCAGGCTGGAGCAACCTGGGCTAGTGGAAGGTGTCCATGGCAGGGGGTGGGACAGGATGAGCTTTAAGACCGCTTCCAACCCAAACCATCCCGTGATTCCACGGTTTTGGATGAAGGATCCACCTCCTTCCATGTCCAGCCCCCTCCCCTCCACGGCCCCCTGCAGGCACACCCTGTACCCATTCCCAGCATCTCCTGCCCGAGCCGTGCCCGTGCCTTGCCTGGCCAAGGGGGCACGATCTCTGCTCTCCCCTCGCTCCTCTCCCACCCCCAGGGCCCCCTTGACTCGGGTGTGCGCAGAGCTGGGGCCACCCCTCGATGGGGCGGATGGCGGGGCCACCCCGCGGTTGTGCCGAATTTGCCTCGTTTGGCCCCAAACCCCGCTCGGTGGTTCCGCCTGTCCCTTTAAGAGCCGTGCCGGGCCCGGCCGCCAGGGGGCGCTGTTCCCCTCCCGGCCCGGGTCCGCCGCCGTCCCGGCATGCCCCGCGCGCTCCCCCCACCCCCCTCCATTT
>WBMV01007113.1:163914-189392 GCA_013396655.1 Campylorhamphus procurvoides | reverse complement strand
GGGCCGCCTCTCCCCCTGACTCATCTCTCTTCTCTCCTTCCCTTTCTCTCCCCGTGGCGGCGATCCAGAGACCCAAAGGCCAAGGCAACAAAGGTGAGAGCCTGGGCATTGCTGGGAGGATCGCAGGGAGGGAGGGAGGGTCTCCCCAAAATCTCCCCTTGGGCTGGGGGAAGTTCACAGGTGTTGTTTGAGCCTTGGGGAAGTGCCTGGTGTGTGCTCTGTGTGTCAGAACTTGTAGTGCAGTGTTTGGCTTTAAATACTCAGTAAATATTGGGAGTTTAGTGCATGTTCTCTTTCTGATGTCCCACATCTCTCCCCAGTGCAAAACGGCTCTGTGCACCAGAAGGATGGGTTGAATGATGATGACTTTGAGCCCTACCTGAGCCCCCAGGCCCGCCCGGTGAGTACCAGGAGCCTGCTGCTGTCCTGCTGCTCAGCAGAGGGGAATTTGGGCTCCTTGTGTGTTCCCCACCTCCACTGACTGTGTTTGGATCTTTGCCAGCACCTTATTTCCCACCCTACACCTTCATTTCTGCAGGCAGGAAACACTGACTTGGCCTTCAGGTTGTGGTGGAGGAGGTAGGAAGGTTTTAGCAACTTTTTGGGGCTGTGAGAACTTCCTCCACGTGGTGTTCAGGACTTTTTTTTTTTCACTGTGACTCTCCCAAAGTCACCATTTCTGCTCTTTCAGTTTTCCTGTCGTGCCTGTGCTGGTCTCTGGCTCTTTGCACCACAGAGATGTGCTGAGCTGGGTTGGGAAGTTGCCTCACATGGGGCTGCTGTGCCCAGCAGGGCTTTTGGAGGATCACATCGACCTTCTTATCTCTGCACCAAGTCAACTGACAGTGCCTGTCATGGGGATTTCTGTTTTTCACCAAAAAAACCCCCAGAGCCCCACGTGTGATAAGAGTGTAGAGACTTCCCTGAGAAGCCTGATTACCAGTGGAGCTGGGGAGTTTGTGAGCAGCCCCTGGAAGTCAGGCTCCCAACTGCTTCTCCCCTTCACTTTCCCTTAGATCAGCTCCACTGTTAACTGGTTTTTGTTTGTTTTCCTTAATGAGCTGCAGGGGAGTGACACAGAACAGATGGAGTTCAGCTGATTAGATGTACAAGGGAGCACTGGAGATAAACATCTGTAGTAGCACCAGAGCACTCAGTTCATTCTCTTGGCTTCTTTTTGCAGTTGTGATCAGTAAGAATAAGCTGTTCTGGGTTCCCCTTTCTGTATTTTTGCTAGTCAGTACATTGGGTTTTATCTTGTAAAGGTAATATCTGTTTTACTGGGACACAGGTGATACCTTCAACAAATGTTTTCCTTTTTTGTGCTAAAGGTCTGAGGATAAATGTTCTTTATGTCCTGTCAGCTGTTCATAATCTTCAGAATTCACCTGTCCATCAAGATAACTGACTGTATTTTGCTCCCTAAAAAGTTACAGGCCTAAATTTAACCTTTGTAGGGTGTGTGATTACTTTCTGAAGTCTTGAATAAAACCAGCTACTTTGCAGTAGCTGTCATTTTAATGTGTTTTTTTTCCTTTCCCAGTTATCAGCATCCTTAATTTCCAGCTTCCTTGTGAATGTGGATGTATTTCCTGCAAACTGCAGGTTTATTTAAGCCTCCTAAAGACAGCAAGGGCTGCTATGATTTTGAAGCAGCACAGTATTTCCCCTATTTTGCATGTTTGGTGGAGCATTTCTGGGTCTTTAATTTCTTTTGGTGTATCTCATGCTGGGAAAAATAGCTTTTAAAAATCAGGAAGTGATTGGAAGTGCCCCAGGAGGCAGAAATTGAGCAGGAGGAGGTTAAACCACCAAGTGAACTTGGAGTGGGACCTCTGGGTGACCCTGTCTCAGTTCCTCACTTTGATATGTTGCTTCTTAACCATATAAAATAGAATCCAAACTCTGAGAGCAGAGTCTGGAGTGGGGGGCACCATTGTGCTCAAAAATACAAAGGTATCAGAGCTGCTGGAGATGGGAGAGGGAGGAGTTACAGGTATGGCTCTGGATAACAAGATAAATGAATTTTGGAGTCACTTCCCAAGCTCTCCACACACACTCAAGGTAACCACGTGGTGAAGTTTCACTGTTCCTCATTCCCCAGCTGCTCTTTCAGATGTGACTGTTACTGTCACCCCCTCTCTGAGGTTACTGTGTATTTTGAAGCTCAAATACACAGTAAATGATTCTTCAACGGTTTAAAAACCAAAAATTCCACAGAAACATTAGGTCGGGCTCACTTAATTCTGGTCTTAGGTGAAGAGGAACAGCGGATTTGAGGAAATAACTGCATGAAAAGTCTTAGTCATGGAGAGAATGAAAAGCTTGGGGGTGTTTATTTGCATGGGTGAGGTGACAAGGGGATGGGTTTTAATGTGACAGTGGAGAGGAAGGAGCTCTGCCTTGGGCTTAGGGATGGACCAGCATGTTCCTGTTCCATTAAAATGAGTTTTAGGAGAGAAAACGTTACTCTTTATAACTGAGGGGATTGGGTTTTGAAGAGGCTTCGCTGGTTCAAAATAATAATATGGGGGTGTTAAGTTCTTTCATTTGCCTTACAAATTCTTGGCAGTGTTGGTGCTTTTGGGCAGGCTGAGCCCTGGGTTTAGCAGGACTGAGTTCCTCAATTCGTAAAACCCTGGGTGAGAGTGAGTTTTGTTATTTATTTGCTTTTGGGAGCCCTTTGTGGCAAAACCAGAGGCTGGAGAGAGCACCTGTGTGAATTTTCACACCTTCACACCATGAAGTGCCACAGAAATCTTGTCTCTGAGCATGTTCTGTTAAATAATTCCTGTTGATGTTTGTGAAGTTGGGGCTGGCTTAGCCCCAAACCTGTTGCCTTCCTGTGACTCTGGAAGGTGGAGTGACAAACCAGCTGTTCCTGGAGGGTGCCAGAGCCACCCTGAGAGGCTCCCTGGATTTCAGGGGGGCACAAAGTCCTCTGGGAGCCACACTTGGCAATGAAAACATGATTCAAGGAGCCATGGAGCTGGGCCTGCTGTAAGCCAGGCTTTTAACTGAGGGCTGAACCTGCCTTTGATCTCCTCTGCACTGGGCTGGCCTGTCAGGGGCTGGGCAGCACAGGCTGCTGCTCCCAGCTTCGAATTATTGAGGATAATGTCCATTAGCAGGGCTGGAACAGCTCCCCGGAGGGGACCTGGCCTGGGATGGGAAATGACAGATGGTTTTCATGTAAGCAAATCTTGGGGATGTCTGAGACTTCCCTAATTGTCAAATTAGGCGTTTGTTTTTGTAACCTAAAGGCTGCTTGCATGTTAAAAGGGAGAGCAAGGCACAGAGCAGGTTTGGTTTTCCCCTCTCTGGGTTTGAAACCTGCTGCCTGTGAAAGGCTCCTGCTGAGACCCTGTGGGTTTCTCCCCATTTTCAAGTAGTTTTTAGTATGTGCCCACAGCACTGGAGCAGTTGGTGTTTTGAGGAACGGGCTGTAAATCCCTGTTTGTTTGCAAGCTCTTGGAATATTGTGAGCTCTGCAGCTTTAAATCAAGGGAATAAAGGTGTTTTTGTGGGTGGTAAGTTTAAGGAAGGCAATTAGGGACGCTCCTAATTCTGGCAGTGTGTTTCCACTGGGTCCTTTATCTCCTTTTTCCACTTCTCCCTGCATCCTCCCCACTTCCAACTTCCCCTCCAACACCAGAACAAGGGTTACACAGGCAGGAAAAACCCTTGTTGGGAGTAGCTACAAACAGAAGATATTTGGATGCAAGGTAAGATCCTGGTTTTAAAGCCTGAGCAGGAGCTCTGGGGCTGCCCAGTGTCCTGCCCCACTCCATGCATCAGAAATTCCCGTTTCCACACGGGAAGCCTTTCTGAGCCTTTGTCTTTAACCTTTCTGAGCCTTTGTCTTTAACCTTTCTGGCAACGAAACAGATTTCCAAGCCCTTGTAACAAAGGAGGTGTTCAAGGCTGGGCCTGTTTATCTGCCCAGCCCTAAGGTAGGGAGGGGTGGGGCACGGGAAGTCTTAAACTGCCTTTATTCCTGGTCCCTTGAAATGGGTTCTGCTCCTGCTAAGCAGCCTGCGCTCATGTTCTTGTGGTTTCCTTCCAGAACAATGCATACACTGCAATGTCTGACTCCTACTTGCCAAGCTACTTCAGTCCCTCCATCGGATTCTCCTACTCCTTGGGCGAGGCCGCCTGGTCGACGGGGGGAGACCCCCCCATGCCCTACCTGACCTCGTACGGACAGCTGAGCAACGGGGAGCCCCATTTCCTGCCCGATGCCATGTTCGGGCAGCCCGGGGCCCTCGGCAGCACCCCCTTCCTCGGGCAGCACGGCTTTAACTTCTTCCCAAGCGGGATTGACTTCTCGGCCTGGGGGAACAGCAGTTCTCAGGGACAGTCCACTCAAAGCTCGGGTTACAGCAGCAACTACGCCTACGCCCCCAGCTCGCTGGGGGGGGCCATGATCGACGGGCAGTCGGCCTTCGCCAGCGAGACCCTCAACAAGGCGCCTGGCATGAACACCCTCGACCAGGGCATGGCGGCCCTCAAGCTGGGCAGCACGGACGTGGCGAGCAGCGTCCCCAAGGTGGTGGGCTCGGCCGTGGGGAGCGGCTCCATCACCAGTAACATCGTGGCCTCCACCAGCTTGCCCCCGGCCACCATCGCGCCGCCCAAGCCGGCCTCGTGGGCCGACATCGCCAGCAAACCCGCCAAGCAGCAGCCCAAGCTCAAGGCCAAGAACGGCCTCGCCGGCTCGAGCCTTCCGCCGCCTCCCATCAAACACAACATGGACATCGGGACTTGGGACAACAAGGGCCCCGTGGCCAAAGCGCCGGCGCAGGCCTTGGTGCAGAACCTGTCGCAGCAGCCGGCGCAGGCGGCCCCGCAGCCCGTGGGCCAGCAGATGGCCGGCAGCCCCCCGGTGGCCCCAGCTCCGGGCGGGCAGCAGCCCCCGGCCCCGCTGCCCGTGGCCCCGGCACAGCCGGCCCCGCTGCCCGTGCCCCCGGCACAGCCCGCCCGCTGGGTCGCCCCCCGGAACCGCGGCGGTGGCTTCGGCCAGAACGGCATGGACGGGCCCGGAGCGGGGCAGCCCCAGGCCAGCTCCGCAGCCCCTGCGGAGCCACACCCCGTCCTGGAGAAGTTGAGGTCCATCAACAACTACAACCCCAAGGATTTTGACTGGAACCCGAAGCACGGGCGGGTGTTCATCATTAAGAGTTACTCGGAGGACGATATCCACCGCTCCATTAAGTACAACATCTGGTGCAGCACGGAGCACGGCAACAAGAGACTGGACGCCGCCTATCGCTCCATGAATGGCAAGGGCCCCGTGTACTTGCTCTTCAGTGTCAACGGGAGCGGCCACTTCTGCGGCGTGGCAGAGATGAAATCTGCTGTGGACTATAACACCTGTGCAGGGGTGTGGTCCCAGGACAAGTGGAAGGGACGCTTTGATGTCAGGTGGATTTTTGTGAAGGACGTTCCCAACAGCCAGCTGAGGCACATCCGCCTAGAGAACAACGAGAATAAACCAGTGACCAACTCCAGGGACACTCAGGAGGTGCCTCTGGAAAAGGCTAAGCAGGTGTTGAAAATCATTGCCACCTACAAGCACACCACCTCCATCTTTGATGACTTCTCACACTACGAGAAACGCCAAGAGGAGGAGGAAAATGTTAAAAAGGTAACGTGTCTGTGGGTCTTGAATGAGTCCTGTGGGTCTTGGATGAGTCCTACAGGGGAGGAGGGACTGCCTTGGGCTGCACTAAATCCAGGGTATGAAGGTGTGGGCTTCTGGACAGGCTTGGTGGGCATCGTCTACCCTTTGGCTACCTCCCTGCTGACACCTGGAACCCACACCCAAACCCCCCTGTTCAGAGGGGGAATGTCCAGAGGAGGCCACCAAATTGATCAGAGGGATGGAACACCTCTCTGCAAGGAAAGCTGAGAGAATTGGGATTGTTCAGTCTGGAGAAGAGAAGGCTCCAGGGAGACCTAACTGTGGCCTTCCAGTGCCTAAAGGGGCTGCAGGAGGGATGGAGAGAGACTGGTTACAAGGACCTGGAGTGACAGGACAAGGGGAATGGCTTCACACTGACAGAGGAGGTTTAGGTTGGATATTAGGAATAAATTCTTCCCTGGGAGGGTGGGCAGGCCCTGGCACAGGTTGGGCAGAGAAGCTGTGGCTGCCCCAACCCTGGGAGTGTCCAAGGCCAGGTTGGAGCAACCTGGGCTGGTGGAAGGTGGCCCTGCCCGTGGCAGGGGGTGGAACTGGATGTTCTTTAACATCTCTTCCAACCCAAACCTTTCCATTGCTCTGTGAGTCAGGTGCCAGCTCCTGGCAGAGCAGGGTGAGGAGCCTTGCCCAGGTCCTGCCTGTGATGGATCACGCTGGTTGCTCCAAATCTCAGCCTTCCCTGAGTGCTCTGCTCTAAACAAAATGTATTTTCATGCCATTGTCAGCTCCTGGATTGAAGCAGTTTGAACTTGGAAGTCAGTGGAGGGTTTGGAGAGTTATTGGAAACCAGAGCTGGGTCTTTGACTGGCTGCAAATCCACCCCCTGCCCACAGTGGGGTCAGTGTGACAGATGTTTCCCACCACTTGTAGAACCTCCAGGAGCAGCAGTTCCTGTCCTTCCCCAGGCAATCTATTCCTATGCTTAATTATCCTTCCTGTAAGGAGGCTTTGTCTAATGCCCAGCCTAAATCTCCCACACTGCAGTTGAAGTCTGTGGCTGCCTGTCTTGTCCTGGGTTTGGGGCCATGGTGGGCTGTCACCTGCTGTCCCCAGCAGTGTGGCCCCTGCGCTGAGCTGCTCAGGTTGTCTCAAAACCTCCTCTCATCATTTCCTTCTTAGTAACTCCTTAATTGAAAATCCTGCCCCAAATTCAACAGCCACTGGGCTTTGAGCCTTGCTTGGGTTTGGCTGTGGTAAAGTCACCTGGGGCTGCCCTTCCCCACAGTGCTGGTCTGGCTTGTGTTTGATCAAAATGAGAATTACAAATTAGCATTAGCACAGCTGGCTGGGGGTTTGCCAAGTTTCCTCTTTCGTTTCAGCAATGGGAAATTTTTCACCCAGCAGTTGATGAGCAGAATCAGGAGGTGCAGCTGCTCACTGTGACAGTGAATGCAGCTTTTAATATTTTATATGTATTTTACATGGAGTGTTGTATAAATAATATCACTTAAGCACAAAGGTGGTCATGTTTTCTCACCAGTAATCAGCACTTGTAGTGCCTGGAAAAAGTCTGTAAGGGAGTAATAATGCATGGCAAGGTGTGGAGGTGTAAACTGGATTTTTATGAGAACTTGGTTATTTTGTGTGACTTCACATCCTGAAATTGTTTCACCTGGTGTCCAGCCTGTATCTCCCCTGGAAGTGTCCAAGGCCAGGTTGGACAGGGCTGGGAGCAACCTGGGCTAGGGGAAGGTGTCCCTGCCCATGGCAGAGGGTGGGACTGGATGGGATTTAAGGTCCTTTCCAACCCAAACCATTCCATGATTCTGTGGCATCCTCCAGATCTGACTTTAAGGAGCAGCAGTTTGCAGTGTGAGAGTCAGACCTTGGCACAGGGGGAGAATGGAGGGGGAAAGGTGCTGCTGGAGGGCAGGTGAGGGAGGGAGGGATGAGAAGAGTTAATACTGAGGATATTTAAGCAGGAGGAAGAGGAAAAGAGTGGAAAAGACCAACAGTCTCTTCCCTTGGAAAGCTGCTGCATTTGCTGTGTAAAGCCTGAAAATCAGGATGATGCTAGAAATGAGGCTTAGCAATTTTCTTAAAGCTCTAAACCATGTTCCCAGTTGCATTTTGAAGTCTCCTCCCCTGCTTGCCTCACTCTGGGCCGTGCTGGGGAAGAGAGTCAGAATCTGATTGTTGGAGCGCCACCTTCCCGAGCCATGTCTGAGTGGATACAGCAGCAGTTGATGAGGAAAGCATTTATTCTTTGCAAAGGAACTTAGTCATAGGTCTGTGGAATTCACAGAGGAGGAGGCAGCCGTGCAGACACAGGGTTGGTGTTTGCTTTTTGCCGTTTACTCACTGCCTGTTTCACGCTCCGGGCCCCAGGACATCTGGAGGGGAGGAAGTGACTTGGTGGTTCTTGCAGAACGGTTTGACCTCCTCGATGGCTCTGACGCAGCCTGGAAAGTGGTTGAGATTTCTCTAACTGCTCTTTCATGGTTTCATTGAGAACCAGTTATTTTGGGTTGGGGTTTTTTTCCTAGACTGATGCTCACCCTGGGTCTGTGGGTGCCAAAAAAGAGCCCAAGCCGTGCTCTGTCTGCCTCGAAGCATCTTAGATAATCACCTCATTTAAAAAAGCATGTGGGCAACCAGAGGTGAAGCACTGCAAAGTTCAAATGCTGCTCTGGCAGCAGCTCCCTACCTTCTTTTTGTGCTCTTTTTGTGCTGGGGAAATCCCACTGCTCCCAGCTCTTTGTCCCTGCCACAGTGTGAGGTGTTAATGCTCTGCAGTCGTGTTCCTTGAAGCTGAAATGGCTCAAGGTTTGGCTTGTTTCAAACTTCTCCCAAGCTGGAATTGTTCCACCCAGCTCCAACTTGCCCAAACCTTTGCCTGATTTGCAGTTTGATTCCTGATTGCTGCCCGAGATGGATGAGCTCTTGTGAAACTCTGGGAACTCTTGAGTGTTCTTTTAAGCTTCTCCTTTCTTTGGAATTCCCTAAAGCAGGTCTGAGAAATGATATGGAAAATGCCTTGCTTAGTGTTTGTGTTATTCCCACTGTCCAGTGAAGGGGGTTAGGTAGGTCAGGGTTGAAAACACTGAAAGGATCCTCTTGCTTGTCCTTTCCTGTTGCCTGTGCCCATCCTGTCCTCAAAGCCTAATCCCCATTTCTTTGGAGTGTCTGGCTTTGCTCTACTAATCCAGTTTTACAAAAGCCTTTTGTGTTCTCCTGACCCAAAATGATGATGCCAACTCGCAGTGCAATCCTACCTGGACCAGTTTAGGGCTTCTTGAAACCCAGAACAGCTTTTATGGTAGAGCATGTCACTGATTTCTTCTCTGTAGGAACTATTTTAACCTCTGACAACAAAAATCCCTGACCTGTAGTCATGCACTTGGATTTCTAGGAATGCTGTGGTGACCTCTGTGTAGAGATCTCCAGTAGAGATCTGCCTGGTGTCTTGTGGAAAAGCAATGAATGGAAACTCTAAAGGAAGTTTGCCGTGGTTCTTTCTCCCTGGCCAGCCTTGGGATACTTGGCTACTTGCAGCTTCCAGGGATTTTAGCAAGGATATCCAAAGAAAACCAGAGTGGTCGGGTTTGCAGTTGAGGAATTGGGACTTTGGGTGTTGAGTCAGGCTGAGCTGGGCAGGATAGGGTGGGTTTTGGTGGGGTTTTCCTTGGAAAAAGATTATTTCTGGAATTGTGCTGTTCTGTGCCTCAGCTGACACTGCTGGGTAAAGGAGTATCAATAGTGTCAAGTGTCACTGCCCCCTTGGAGCATGTGATTTAAGGGATAACTGAGGGGTGTTGTATGAGCCTGCTTGAAACAGGCTATTGCACAGTCTCTGCAATACAGGAGTGCTTTCTGATGGATTCTACAAAGCTCTTTTCTTCTTCCTAATTCATAATCTCAGAGGAGAGGAGAGAGAATATTCCCTGTAGGGTGGACCAGCACTTTCTCCTGCTCTTAGTCATCCTGGGAATGCTGCATGGCCTTGGCTCTCCCATATCCTACAGGACAGTATTTCTGACTCCAGGATTCAATTCCTGGATGTTCCACTCTTGCACTCACACAGTTCCTTTCATCCCCTGATCCCAAGGCTGTTTGCTCTTTTCTGCTCCAAATCCTGGCCATAGTGAAGTGAATTGATTGATGCACCAGGACAGGATTCCCTCGCTGTGCTGCTCAGCAATGCTCATGGTTTCTCTCAGTTTATTTCCAGGCCATTTAAATCCTCTAGGTTTGTGTGCATGCTTGTGTATTTGCTCAGGAACAGAGGAAACAAACTATCCTGCTTATTCCAGTGGTTTGGCACTGTCTGTTTGGCATAAGGAATTCTTGGTGCTTGTGGTGTTTTTAAGCCAGCACTCCAAAGCCCCTGACAGCACTCATGGATTTTCAGTTGTTGCAGCTTTGTCTAAAGGCAGGAGAAAACTGGAGGGGAGGGCTTAGATGTGACTGGTGCTCTAATCCATGTTTTCTGCTGTCAGACAGGGAGCTGTGTTTCCTCATCCCTGAAGCAGGAGCAGCTGGGAGCCATTTCACTGCCACTGAAGTGGAAGCTGAGTGGTGGAAGAGCAGACCTGTTGCATTTGCCTCGTAGCCCTGTCTCTTGCTTTTAGGATCCTATTAGAAGTCTTGAAAATAGGATTTTAATGTAACATTTGTTCATATTATAGAATAATGTAATATTTCAAGTCTTCTCGTTGAAGTTGGTTTAAGGGGCTGTTGAGATGCACTGTTTAAAGTTGGTTTTCAATGGTTTTATCCCTTTCCATTGCAGGGGGTTGGAACTAGAAGGTCCATAAAGTCCCTTCCAACCCAAACCCCTCTAGGATTCCAGGACTGGGATTGAGCCAGGCAGTGCAGACACCATGCAATGAGGAGGTTTGGCACCTCCCACTGGTATGATCTTGAGCAGGGAGAGTTCATTCCACACCTTGTTCTTGTAAACTTGTTCCCAACCTGCTTTCTGCCCACTTGGAGTGGGCAAAACTTCATGTCCCTTCCAGGTTGGAATGACCATGGAGGGCTTGGGATGCACAAGGGAGTGTGTGAGGTGTCAGCAGCAGTGACTGCTTTTCTTTATCCCTCTCTTTTTCCCCCCACAAGTTGTGGGTAACTTGCTCACACTGAGATTAAAAGCTCCTGACACAGGTATTGTGTTTCAGGTTATTTTATTCCAGAAAAAGAACTTCTCTTCCAAGGAAAACTCCCTGCCAGCTGTTGTGTTCAGTGAAAGCCCCAGGGCACGGCCTGGTTCAGTTCCCTGCTTTTCTCCCTGGTGCAGGAGTGCAGTGGGTCACAAGACAGTGCCTGAAAGCCGATTAGGATCCCAAGGAAACTGCTGGAGCACCCTGATCCCTGGGCAGCCCATCAAGAGCAGCCCCATCCACAGAATTCCTGCCTTGTTCTTCTGGGAAACACAATTCTGCAACAGCTTTTTGCCTCTCCTGTCTCAGGTTCCCTTTTGTTCTGTACCATGTGATGGTTCTCCCCACGATTAGCCCTCTCATTTCCCTCTTTGTACCTGGCAGTAATTGTGCCATTCCAGGGCTTTGTTGGGTTACCAACCCACTGCCCAGCGGTGCAAACCACTGGAGGTTTGGCAGCAGGAGCAGTGCCACCCTTTTTCACCACTGCAGTTACCCAGGGAAGTCCCTGCTAACAAGGGCTGTCATTATCCCCACTCAGGGCTGGGATAGAGACTTGTTTGTAGCTCCTTCCACCGCCTGGTGCCCAGTGAGAGGCTTTTTAATTGACATATAAGTCATGTCACAGTGCGTTTGAGCAGTTCATAATGAGGCATTTGGGGTTTGTGAGGCTCCTTCAGCAAGAACTTGGGAGTTTCTGGTTCTGTATCATTAGAACTCTTTTTTTTTTTCTTTTTCCTTAAAAGCACAATGCTGAGCAGCTTTTGTGTGTGGTTAAGTGCAGGGCTATTGTAATGCAATCCCAGTTTAGAAGGTTTAGATAAAATCTACCTAAAAGTCGTCTCTTTTGTTTCTAATCTTGTTGTGGAAAGGAAACCACACTGTTTTAGTCTCCTCTCTGTGTGTCTGTGCACAGGAGGAAGACTCTGCTATCAGCTCTCTTATTTGTGGTGGCATCTCCTCTAAAAGGACTTGAGAGAATTTCCCATCATCTTTGCAAAATCTAAGAAGTTATGAAGTCCTGATTTGGGTTCAGCCACTTTCAGTGCTGTGGTCTTGATAGATTTAAAGGAGAGGGGAGTTAAAAAAAAGAAATTGAAATATAAAACCTTGTTCCAGTGAATGTGGCTTTGTGTTCCCTTTCAAGTGGCTGTAAAATGAGGGGACACACTATAGGGAGTGTTGGCTCTTTCACTTGAGCTTGTGAATTCAGCTCTTCAGGGCTGGCAGAAGCAGGCAAATAGATCTCCTCTTGTCCTCTCATAATGCAGAATATTGTGGGGTGTTTTTCTTGTAGCATGAAGCATTTCTTCTGCTTTCTTGGGGAGATAGGGTGGTGTTTTAGCCTCAAACACCAGGACAATGCAGGGTCAGACCCAAATCTGTACAGTCTGATGTTACATCTCCTGTGGCTGCAGGAGCTGCTGGGCATGGAGGAGACATTGCTTGGGCATCCTGGATCTGGTTTTCCGAGTTAAAGCCCTGTGTGCAACTGGAAATACCAGGAGCAAACACCTGTAAGGACAGTACAAGCACATATTTATCCATCTCTGAAGTTTTCCTTGCCTTTAACAACTTGTGGCTCAGGAATTCCTGTGACCCAGGGGATGTATCTTTATTAGTTCATGATTTCTTGCCCAGTGTGCTCCTTGAGCATCCTCAGGATCTCAAGTTCTTCAGCTTAATGATGTGCGTTGTGTGAGGAAATGTGTCCTTTGGGTTTATTTTGAGTCTGCCTCGTGTGATTTCCCTAATTCTTGTGCTGGAAGAGGTGCTGAGCAGTTATTTCAGTGTATTCCCTGTGCCTGCTCTGCTTTTGCAGTCATCTCTTCCAGGCTGGAGAGCACAGTGGCTCTGCAGATGGAAACCCTTCTGTCCCTTGCTCATCCCTGTTGTTCTTTGACCCTTTTCCAGGGGAGAGGAGCAGAGCTCAGGATGGATCCTCAGAGTGATGGGTTCTGTTCAGGGTGGGGTTTGCTTTTCTTGAGGGTTCCCATTTTCCTGGAGTTACAGGTCGTGTTTCCAATGGTTAATGGCCAATTTGGAGCCTGTCATCTTGGAGTTAGGGCAGGAATTTTCCCACATGCATCTTTAAATTTAATCTCAGCCAGGTAGACCAAATTCACTGTAAAGCTCAGCTGCTTTTTCTCACAGAGTCCTCCACTGTTGATGCTATTTTTGTTACCCTCAGTAGCTTAATATCACTGAACTTGGTCACTTTGCTATTCACTCTCCTTTCTAGATATTTTATGAATATATAGAGCCACAAATTCTACTGGAGCTCCCCAGGTTTTCAGTCCTTGGCATTACACCTGCATGGGGAAATAGAGGACACAGCAAAGGCTTTATTAACTCTACAGCAGTGAAGATTGTGGAATATTAAAGTGAAGTTCCTTCCTTTTCTGAAGAGCCTTGTGGCACCAGTGCTAATATTTAGTGCCTGAGGGATGATTTAAGGTAACCAAAATAATGAAATACATTTCCCTTGTAGTGATGGGGAATTAAAAAGACTCCCTGGTTGAAGACCAGGAGAATTTTCTTCCTTCTTAATGACCTGAAAGGACTTGTGTTATTTTGCTTGTGCTCCAAAGCCAGCAAGTCCAGTTGCAGTCCCTGGTATGATCCCAGTCCTCCTCCCATGGAATACCACTGGGAATCCTTCCAGCCTTCCCTGCCTCCCTCTTTGCTCTGAATATTCATGGCTCTTCTCAGCTTTTCACCATTCTGTTTCCTGCACGAGTTTTGCCCTGTGGGACGAGGCTCCCTATGGGAAGGTAATTATAAATGTTTATGGGATTTGGGCTGCTTTATTCAGGCAATTAAATGAGATGTTGAAGCAAGAGGAGGTTTGTTCTTTGCAGTTGATTGCATCAGGTTTAAAAGGTGCCTGGAAAGATGCTGGGAAGCAGCATTGTGCCTGTGGATATCCGACAGCTCGGACCACCCTGCTTGTGGAAAACCCCCTGGAGAGGGAAAGCCCTGGCTCTCTTCATGTCCTTCTTGCTCTGACATGGAAATAAGTGTCCAAGGCCATGTGTGTCCTGCTTTTTCAGTGATGTGAGTTTGCCCTCTCTGGAGTTGCTGTGGATATTTGAGTTTGATTTTGATCTGTAGAACAAAAGGCCTTTCCTGCTCTGACATTTTTATTTCCTTGGTGCTGAGCTCCTCTGGGGGAGCAGGAGGTGGGATGGAGGTGTCAGGCCATAACCAGATCACTGCCTGATTTCTCTCCCATTTCCTGGGTGAGACAGACTGGGATGGAGCTTTTCTGTGTGACCCTGATGGCTTTCTGGTGCTGACAACAGGGAACCTTCAGGTTTGGTTTGGAAATGATGGGACTTGAGGCTGCTTGAGGAGCTTAATAAGCAAGTGATGCCTCGTCCATCATTTGTACTGACTGTCCATGCCTTGAGCAGATCCTGCTGGGAAGGCAATGGGCTGCTGTAACTCCTGAGGTGTGTGGTCAGGGAGAGTTGTCTGTGTCTGCTTTAAGGCCAGGATTTGATTACAAGGCTCCCCAGGGCAGTGGTCATGGCCCCAAGGCTGCCAGAGCTCAAGGAGCATTTGGACAGTGCCCTCAGGGGACCATTGGGGTGTCAGTGCAGGGCCAGGATGGTCCTTGGGGGTCCAGCTCGGGGTATTCTGTGATTGGGAGTCTCAGCCCTATATGGAATGACACTGATAGCACAGACCCCCCTACAGACAGTGCTGCAGACTGGTAGCACTTCCCCCTTTCTGAAGGGATCTCCTGCTGTTCTTCCCTGGGCTTGTAGGACCTTCTGAGGGTGAACTGGCACTGCTGCCCGACCTTCCCTGCCCCAGGGCTTCAGGCTGTGCTCCAGCTCAGGCAGGTCCCAGCGACCCAGGCTTGGTGCTGCACAGCTGGGAGCCCTGCCCTGGCCCTCCTGGGGATTAGAGCCTGCTCTTTCCCCATCCCCTGGTGTGGCAATAAAGTCCTTCCCTTTGCCAGGAGCAGCTCAGGGTTGGTTGTTCATCAAGGGAAGAGGCTCTGAACAAATGGGCAGCAGTTGTCACCCATTGTTTGGTTTTGTACAGGCTCTTGAGCCTTTTGTTGTGGCCCCCACAGTGTGAACAGATAAGGTGACAGTAGATAAGGTGATGCCCGTGCTGTTATCGGGACCTGGCTTGTGACATTGCTGCAGCCCCTGGTGGGATCTGTTTGCTCTCCAGGGATTGAATCCCAGAGCAATGCCCAGTGTGTGGAGATGCTGCTCTGCCTCTCTGGGCTGTCCCATAGCTGGGTGGGCTGTGGGTTACAGCATCCCTCATCCTGTGGATTCCAGGGAGGATGAAGGCAGGCTGGGAGAGCTGGGGATGTCCAGCCTGGAGACAAGAAGGCTCCTGGGAAACCTTAGAGCCTCTTCCAGTGGCTAAAGAGAGCTGGAGAGGGACCTTGGACAAGGAGAATGGCTTCTCACTACCAGAGGGCAGGGTTAGGTGAGATGTTGGGAAGAAATCCTTCCCTGGGAGGGAGTCCCTGGATGTGTCCAAGGCAAAGTTGGACAGGGCTTGGAGCAACCTGGGCTAGTGGAAGGTGTCCCTGCCCATGGCAGGGGGTGGAATGAGATGAGCTTTGGATGTCAGGCTGTGCTTTCCATGGCAGGCTCCTCAGGACACTGCAGTGCTCATAGAGAGGAGCAGGAATTCTGTGCTGGGATTTGAGGAAAACTGTGCTGAAGTGAAGATGTTCACTTTGGTCCCCTCTCTAGCTTGGGGACATGGGGACATCTCCTCTAGTCTCTTTGGAAGGTGGTGCCTTCTGTTGTGCCACAGTGGGACTTTGAGGGAGGGGTCACTTTTGCACCAAAGCTCCTCGTTACCCCCACACTGGTCTTGGGATCCCTTCACCTTCCCAGCAGGGAGCGGGCACTGATGGGGGTCCAGGTAAGGGGGTGACATGTGCAGCAGGACCCTCAGCCACTGTCCCAGCCCTGTCCCACTGTCCCTGCAGGTGCCCAGGAGGGTGATTGATCCTGGCAGCCAGCTTAGCCCGTGTCCACATTCGGGAAGCAGCAGCTTTAGCTCGGGCAGTCACTTCCCAAAGGAATGAGTCACGTTGCCATCTGTCTGTGTGTAACACAACGTGCTGGGTGCCGAGCCAGCAGCAGGGCTTGGCACCTTCCTCTGCAGCTCTGGCTCTCCCTGCACCAGGGCTTGGCACCTTCCTCTGCAGCTCTGGCTGTCCCTGCACCAGGGCTTGGCACCTTCCTCTGCAGCTCTGGCTCTCCCTGCAGCTCTTGTTGTGCTCCGTGTTCAGGCCTGGCTTTGCTTCCCACCCTGGCAGTTGGATTTTGGCCACTGCAACAGGCTGGGGCAGAGTCACAGGAGGAGAGGGGGAATTAAATCCACTTATGTGGGGTGAGTGTTCTGGAAGAGAACATGTGCCTTGGTCTGATCCCTGTCCCCAGAAGGCAGTCTGTGCAAGGGATCACACTGGGCTCAGTTCCATCCAGCTCATGCAGAGGGAGGTGGAGGTGAAGCCTCCTTGGCTGAGGGGCTGCCAAAGCCTGGGGTGTTGTTCCCACCTGGAGGCCAACTCTGCCTCTTTGGGAAGGTTTCTACACATGGTGTTATCCCAGGATTGGAGCTGCTTGGGGATGGGCTCTCCTGGATTTTGCAGTGGCACAGGATGTGATTTCCTTGAGTTTTCCTTGTGTGTTTGTGGCAGAGGTTCTGTGGGAAGCTGCCTCCCATCACCAGGGTGGTGTGGTCAGGGTGCTGTGCTGCTGCTGCCCTCGTTTCAACCCTGGACACAAGAACCAGGGAAACATTCCAGGCTGAATCAATCCCACCAGTTTTGGAGCCCTGGCAGTGTCTCCTCTCTGGGGGAGAAGGGAGAACCTGCCATACCTGTGGGCACCTGCTGCAGGTGTTGCTTTGCTGTGGAGGTGGGATGGACTTGGCACCTCTTGGGGTGGCTGAGGTGGTGATGGGTTTGCTCCATGGGAGCCAGAGCACCACAGTGCCCATTGTGCCCAGACTGCAGGAACCTCCCTGTGCTCAGGGAAAGGGGCAGAGCCAGGGAGGAGCATCAGCCCAGAGCCCTCTGGCTGTTGACAGGTTTTAGTTCTGGGGTGGTGTCTCATGATCTGGAAATGACACTGAGGGTGGGCTGGGCAGCACCTCATAACACTTTGGGGCAGCCTGGTCCTACTTCTGTGAGAGCATCTCTGTGAAACCCAGAGAGAACCCAGAAGGGACTGGCACAGGGGAGGGTATGGCAGCCCTTGGGGGTGGCCTGCCCCTTTGGCCTGGTGCAGATGTTTGGACAGAACATTCCTGCAGGAGGAGAGATGTGGCTGAACACCAGGGGGGTGGGAGATCCCTGTGGACTGCAGGTTGACAGGTGGGATGCCATCAGGAGGTTTCAGAGCTCTCAGTGAGGGGTCCTGCTGGGGGCTGTTTCAGTCCCTGCAGACCCAGGCAGATGTCTGTGCCCCCTGGGTTTGAGCTCCAGTCTGCTTCAATGCCCACATGGGATTATTTTTAATAGTCATGGAATGGTTTGGGTTGGAAGGAACTTTAAAGCTCACCTCATTCCACCTCCTGCCATGGGCAGGGACACCTTCCACTAGCCCAGGTTGCTCCANCCCCCCAGCTCTCCCAGCCTGGCTCCAGAGCAGAGGGGCTCCAGCCCTTGGAGCATCTCCGTGGCCTCCTCTGGACTCCTCCAGCAGCTCCACATCCTTCTGCTGGGACCCCAGAGCTGGAGGCAGCTGAGAAATCACCTGAGCTGAGGGGGAAGAGGGGAAAACATGCTGAGGAAAATCCTCTTTCCCTGACTTTGCTGCCATGGGACAGACTCCACATGTTGGGAGCCTGATGTGGGGAGTCCAAGTGCTCTGAGCTGACGTGATCTCTGTTATTTCTCCTGCAGGAACGCCAAGGTCGTGTCAAGTAAAAGGCCATTCCTCCCCAGAGACTGCAGCAGAGATTGCATCCCAGCCATCCTTCAGAGAGACAAGGAAGGAGCAAGAGTATCCCAGAGAGAATTAGGACTTTTTTTTCTTAATTTCATTGACTTCGAAAAGACTTTTATGAACTTGCAGTTTAAAGGAAAAAAAAAAGTATTGGAGTATCACAAGACATAGGACTTAAAAAACAAAAACAACAAAAAAAATCCTTTCTAGGTAGAGTAGAGGTAAAACCTGTCCCCCTTTCTTTTGGCTTTGGTTGTGATTTCAGAGCATACGCTTTGTTTTTTGTCTTTTTACTATGTTTTTTGGGATTTTCCAGTCCATAAGTGGCATATGCCTTCTTTTTTTCTCAATTTTTAAACCCCCACTGCTTCCCCCTTCCACCCCCTCGCGCCTCCTTCCCCTGGTTTTGACATTTGCACTTGGAACACCGAGCTGGAACATCCACCATGGAGAGTGGAGTAACTTTCTTTTCTTTTCCTTTCTTCCCCCCTGGCCTGGAAAAGGAAGAATTCCCCAAGGGATTTGGGGGCTTTGGCCTAAGAAGAATTAAACAAATTCTCCACGAGGTTGTGTCTTAAAGGTGGTTCATTTTTCTCTGACCCTTTTGTTACTCAAAAGTCAAGTACTAAAGAGTCCTAAGAAATGTTCTGTTCTTGTGCATTATACAGATTAAGTCTGGATTAATTTGATTTTTTGGAAGCTGAGAACAGTGGTTAAAAAACTTGTTTTGTTTACAGGAAAATTAATTTTGGACAGAAAAAAGAAAAAGTAAAAGAAAAAAACACCAAAAAAAAAGAACCAAGGAAGAAATATTGTAAAATGTGTAGTGACTTTGTTTCAGTTTCTTGTTAAGCCAACGAGGAATGGGCGTTGCCTTTCTTTTCACCATTAATCACTTCTCAATAATAAACGTGAAATCCTGTTGAGCATCACTGGTGTCTCCTGCTCCCTTCTCCTTCCCTCCAGCCATCCAACCTCCTGGAGAAACACCTGGAAACAAGGAATGAAGGGGTGGTTTCTCCCTGGGTTTGGAGCAGGGTGCTCTCACCTGTCCCTGGGCATCCCCAGCTCCCTCCCAGGGCTTTTCCCAGTCCTTTGGCATCATTTTGACCCTGGGTGAGAGGGGCAGTGCCCACCTGGCCTTGTTCCTCAGGGTTCCTTCCCCTTTCCTGGCTCATTTGGGGGGTTTCCAGCTCCTTTCAGGTGTGGGTCAGGTAAAGATCTGGCCTGGTGTTTCTGCAGGTGGCAAAGCAGTTCTGTGACCATTTGTATTTTATTGGGGTATTTTATATTAAATTAAAGGCCAGGTTGGGGCTTGGAGCAACCTGGGCTGGTGGAAGGTGTCCTTGCACCTTGGATTGGGTGGTCTTTGAGGTCCTTGTGACTCAAACCAGTCTGTGGTTCTATGATTTTACTTGTTTTCTCCAAAATAATTTTTTTCTTCTTAATTCTATGATAGTTTTGGCCTCTTGTGTTGCCTCTGAGGAGGCCAAAGCCCCAAATTCCTCACTGGTGCCCTCGTGTGCTTTGAGAGGGAGGTAAAACCCGTGTTCTTGCAAAGCTGGAGGAGGGAAGGACAGAAACTCAGCTTGATTAAAGGCCCAAATTAAACAATTGGTGGTGTGAGTCAAAGCTGGAGAAAGGGGGTTTAGGATGTGCCTGGAGGTGTTTTGTGCTGCTGTCACTGTTGGTCAGGCACTTTCTTCCCCTTTTTGCTCTTTAAGTGACAACCCAAGAGAGAAAGAAGATGGGACTTGAAACCCATGACACTTCAGCTACAGGTGTGGTGCCTGCAATTATTATTTTTTTAAGGAAGAAAACTTTATCCACCAGTCTTATCCTTGTTCTCTAACCTGGGACAAGCTGCTGCTTAAATTCCCCCTGGAAATCCAGTTTGATTCTGGTCTAAACTGGGACAAAACTGGGAATTTTCTAGTAGAGTTGATAACTGTAATTTCCTTGGGAAAAATAAAAGGTCATGAGGGAAGGCAAAGCAAAAGCTGCTCCCTGCTGTGCTTCCCAAAATTGTGAAAATCCCTGGAGTTGTGTAAACTTGGGCTGGGCCTTTGCACAAGGGGCTCGTGCAGGGACTGATTTGGGGTTTTCCAAGCTCTGCCAACACCCCAAATCCCTGGAAGGGAACGGCTCAGCTGAGCCCTGGAGGCAGCAGAATCCACACAGGGGGTTTTGGGGTGGCAGGTTTGGGGTTGTGGCTCAGCACCCAGAGCTGCTCCCGGTGTGTTTGCTGGGGAAAAGGAAATTCCCAGATCCCCTGAGAGAATCCTGGGATCGTTTAGGTTGGGAGAGCCCTCTGGGATCATCAAATCCCACCATGAACCCAGCACAGCCACGGTCACCATTCCTGGGGGTGCAGGATGGGTGGGGAGGGTCAGGACCTCTGGGAGATGAGGATGAGGATGGGGATGCAGCAAACAGGAGAGGGACACGGGCTCATCCAGCCTGGATTGAGGGATTCTGGCAGCCTTGGGGGGACAGCAGGGACAGTGACAGCAGCAAACCTTCAGTGGGGATGGTGTTACCCAGGAGGAATCACCTGGCAGGGAAAGCAGCAAAAAGCACCCTCGGAGAGAGCAGAGAGCTGGGAAAAGGGGTTAATGTGGCCAGGCTGACCCTTGTTCTCCTCCTCCTCTTCCCACACTAACGAAGGTGATGGGATTTCACCTCCCCCTCCATCCGAGATGTCCCGTCTGTGTTCTCCCTTCCCACTCCATCCTCTCCAGCGCCTCCCAGGGCAGCAGCACCCTCTCCTGGGGAGGGATAACCTGGGAAGCGCCTTAGGGATGGGCTCTGGGGGCTGCGCAGGGGGATTTGGGGGTGCCCTGGGCTTGCATCCCCCCGACCCCCTCAGTCCAGGGGTCTCCAGTGCTGTCCTGGGGTCCAGCGTGGCCGGGGGGGGCGGTCCAGACCCCACTCCTGGTTTTGGGGGACTCAACCATGGGAGCCCAGACCCCACTCCTGGTTTTGGGGGTGCTCAGCGTGGGGATGGGGGGGTCAGACCCATCCCAGGGTGACCCCTGGGCTCTGCCAGCCCCACGTGTGTTAACGATTGACGGGTGTTGGGACATGCTGGGACTCTGCCCGTGTCCCTTGGGGTCGCCCCCCGGGTCGGGGTCCACTGCCCCGGCCCCCTCCTGCCCCCAGACACCCTCACACCTCCGGGGGTCCCACCGGGGGGTTCCCCCGGGGCTGTGCACCTTGTCCCCCTGTCCCTGTGTCCCTGTGACAGCCCCTCCTGTGCCCCCCAAGGTGACCCCTCTCTGGGCCAGGCTCTGCCTCCCGCACCCTTCTCCCTCCCAGTGCTCCCAGTGCCCCTCCCAGCACCTGCAGCTCCCTGCTCCCAGTCGGAAGGGAGGGAAAGCCATTTCTGGGGGGCCATGCAGGGGCTCCCCAGCCCCTCCGAGGCTCTGCCAGGCAGGGCACAGAGGATGACAGTGACAGGTACTGGGGACAGGGAGGGGATGGCACCCTGGGGCATCCTTGTGTGGTTTGGGGGGGCTGCTCTGGGAGTGTCAGTGCTGGGGACACTGGGACCCCCTCGTGGGACACAGACACCCCATTTGGGGACACTGAGACCCCAGGCAGGGCCAGGAGAAGGTGACAACTCAGACTCCACAGGAGCCCAGCTGGGGTCAGGGTGGCCATGAGAGGACAGATGGGCCAGAAGGGGTCTTGATGTCCCCAGAGGGTCGTAATGTCTCATGGGGAGGGTTCTGGTGTCCCCAGGAGCTGGAGGGGACAGGGACAGGGGCAGTGCCTGCTTTTAGGGGGACACACAGGGTGGAGGTGGCTGCGGTTTGGGACAGAACAGGGGTCCTGAGCCCGTGTCCCCCCAGCCACCCACGCTGTCACTGGGAACCCCACGGTCCCACCGTTCCCAGCGGAGATGGAGGCGGCGATTTTTGGTGAGTGGCTCCTGCAGGGCCAGGGGAGGGGGGTCCCACCTGCCCCCTGAGCCCCCCCAGCCCCGATCACCCCCCTGCCTGTCCCCCCACAGGCATGGGCTGCTTCTGGGGGGCCGAGCAGCTCTTCTGGAACACGCCGGGGGTCTTCTCCACCCAGGTGGGGTTCTCAGGAGGCTTCACCCCCAACCCCACCTACGAGGAGGTGCGCACAGGTAAGCAGGGCATTCCCCTCCCCTGCTGCCTCGGGGACCCCCAGTGTCCCCCACGGGGGGGTGACATCCCCATCCGGCATCACAGGGTGTCCCACAGCCCCTTCCCTGCCCTGGCCGGGATCCCATGGCGTGCTCCCTGGTGTCTGCTGGATGATGACCCCATCCTGTCCCCCAAACCCCCCAGCGTGGACAGACAGCCCTGACTTAGCAGGACAGACGTTTTGCAGAGGATTAAGAGCCTGCAGGGAATATTCTCCCAGCTGCCACGTCCAGCTGGGGATTTATCCCAGGCTGGGACAGATTTGGGTATCCCACCCCCACCAGGCACCTGGGGTCGGGGGTCCTGGGGGGTGAGAGGATGCTGTAGCCCCTCCCTACCCCAATCCCTCCCTCCAGCCCTGCCATCCCGGGGCAGTGGGAGATTGGGGGACAGGAGAGCACAGTGAGGGGCTGCAGCAGGGCTGGCTCTGGCCACAGGGCTGACGGGGCACGCCGAGGTGGTGAGGGTGATCTTCGACCCCCGGGAAATCAGCTACGAGGAGCTTCTCAAAGTTTTCTGGGAGAACCATGACCCCACCCAAGGTAGGGACGAGCCCTGGGGCTGGGCAGTGGGGAGTTTGGGGGGGGGGGACACCTAACCCCAAATGGGCTCCAGCAGGAGGTTTTGGTGCTGGCTGTGGGGGAGCAGCACCTGGGTTCAAGTCCCAGTTTTGGGGGACTTAACCCCAAACAGGCTCCAACAAAGTCCTCGGCATTGCCCCAGTTTGGTGCTGGTGGGTCTTGTAGTGACTCCTCTCCCCGACCCCTTTGGTAGGACCCCCCTGCCTTGCCCCCCGTGCCTCAGTTTCCCCACTGTGGGTGAGGGCAGTGCCTGGTGGGGTCTGGGGGTGCCCCATAACCCACCCCCCGGTGCTGCCCCCCAGGCATGAGGCAGCAGGAGGATGTGGGCACCCAGTATCGCTCTGTCATCTACACCCTGAGCCCCCGGCAGCAGCAAACTGCCCTCCGGAGCAGGGACCTGTACCAGCAGGTANCCCCGTGCCTCAGTTTCCCCACTGTGGGTGAGGGCAGTGCCTGGTGGGGTCTGGGGGTGCCCCATAACCCACCCCCCGGTGCTGCCCCCCAGGCATGAGGCAGCAGGAGGATGTGGGCACCCAGTATCGCTCTGTCATCTACACCCTGAGCCCCCGGCAGCAGCAAACTGCCCTCCGGAGCAGGGACCTGTACCAGCAGGTACTGGGGACACTGGGACCCACCCTGGGGACACTGAGACCCACCCTGGGGACACTGGGATCCTTCCTGGGGACACTGGCACACCCCTGGTGACAGCAGGAAGTCCCCTGGGGTCACCCAGACCCACCTTGGGAGCACCGGGATCCCCTTGGTGACATCAGGCTCACACTGGTGGCATTGGAACATGCCTCTGGGGACACTGGGATCCTTCCTGGGGACACTGGCACACCCCTGGTGACAGCAGGAAGTCCCCTGGGGTCACCCAGACCCACCTTGGGAGCACCGGGATCCCCTTGGTGACATCAGGCTCACACTGGTGGCATTGGAACATGCCTCTGGGGACACTGGGACCCCCTCATGGGACACTGGGATTCCCCTTGGGCATACTGGGATCCCTCCTGTGGACACCAGATCCCCTGTGGGGACACTGAAACCCACCCATGGGACATCGGGACATGCCCCTGGGCACACTGGGAGCCCCCTGGGTACAATGGCCACTTCTCCCAGCCCTGGGACAAGGGACAAGCCCCTGCCCTGGCTGTGCCATGCATGGGGCAGTGGGGTGGGGGGTCCCTCCATGCCCCCCCTGCCACGGGACTGTCCTAGGAGCTGGGGACACAGCGACGTGGGGACATCACCACTGCCATCGAGCCGGCCCGTGACTTCTACTACGCCGAGGATTATCACCAGCAGTACCTGCACAAGGTGCCCGGGGCCTCCTGTGGCATGAAGGGCACCGGGGTCACGTGCCCCATCATCTGCTGAGGGGCCACCCCGTGTCCCCGGGGATGTCCCCACAACCCTGGGCTGTCCCCATATCCCTGGACTGTGCCCATGTTGCTGGCATTGCTGGCCCCACATGTCACTGCCACCCCACAGTGCCCACACGTCCCATTGTACCCCATGATTAAAGCTCTGTGCCCCCCACCCCGTCTCTGTGTCCCTGTCCCTGTGTCTCTGTCCCTGCGTCCCTTTGTCCCTCTCTGTGTATCCCTGTGTCCCTGTGCCCCTGTCCCTGTGTCCCTGTGTCCCTGTGTCCCTGTCCTTGTCCGTGTGTCCCTGTCCCTGTGTCCCTGTCCCTGTGTCCCTGTGTCCCTGTCCCTGTGTCCCTGTCCCTGTGTCCCTGTCTGTATGTCCCTGTGTCCCTGTCCCTGTGTCCTTGTGTCCCTGTGTCCCTGTCCCTGTGTCCGTGTGTCTCTGTCCCTGTGTCCCTGTGTCCCTGTCCCTGTGTCCCTGTCCCTGTGTCCCTGTCTGTATGTCCCTGTGTCCCTGTCCCTGTGTCCCCGTCCGTGTGTCCGGGCGGTGGCTGCAGTCCCTCTGTCCCCCGCCAGGTGGCGCTGTGGGGCCGCTCCCGTTCCCGCCCGCCAGGGGGCAGCAGCGGCCGCGGCGGGTCAGGCAGTGCGCGCCTATCCGGTACTTACGGTACCGCCGGTACATACGGTAATGCGCACCCCAAACCCCGCACAGGTGTGGGGGGCACACGGGGACAGAGGGGACGAGCCTGGGCGTGCTCAGGGACATACAGGTCACCTACATACACCTACATACGTGCACAGGGCTATACAGCTCACACACATGCACATATGTACATGCATAGGTGGCACATGATCCCACCCCTGTGTCCCCACGGGGGGCTGGGTGTCCCCCCAACCCCAGGAATGGGGGCACAGAAGGTGCCACCATGTCCCCGTGTCGGGGATTTGTCCCCAACCCCACAGGGGATGACACACACAGGGACATTTCAGTAGAAAGTGAAGCTCCCCAGGTCAACAGAGAGTGAAAAACTTCCCCAAGAGCAGAGAGAAAGCGAGCGCAGGTTGGCTTCCGGCACCTGGCCCTGCAGCTGCCACAGCACCCAGCCCTGCAGAGGGACCTGGGGACAGGGACAGGGGACAAGGCACCCTGGCCTTCAGCCTGGCACCCTCCTCATCCCATAGAATGGCCCTGGAGAGGTCGTGGGCACTCATTGTGGGGTTTCATGGCTGGGACGGTGATGCCCAAATATCAGGATTTGTGGGTTCCTCCCCCAGGACACGCATTCTCAGCTGCTGATGGGACAAGGAATGGGGTTCAAGGAATGGAGGAGCTGGTGGAGGTTTGGGCTGGACCAAACCATTCCAGCCCTGGATTGTGGGTTTCATCCCCAGCAAGGCAGGAGAAGCTGAATTCAGACCCTGGAGTGGGGAAACTGAGGCAGGGACAGTCACAGTGCTGGGATTTGGGGAGGGGGTCCCCCAGCTCGGCCACCCCCGGGTGTCCTTGGATTGTGCAGCCACAGCTGGGATGCACTGGGATGTACTGGGGGGACAACCCCTGTGTCCCCCCTTCCCTGCAGAGCCCTGCAGGGATGTGGCTTGAGAGAGGCC
>WBMV01007113.1:96641-117528 GCA_013396655.1 Campylorhamphus procurvoides | reverse complement strand
GTTTCAATCGTTGCCAACCCCAAATTGTCCCTCTGGAGCAAAAGGGTCCCCACCCCCTGAAGTCCCCAAAGGAGTTGATGTTGCCTCTGGGATGCAGGATGGGGTAAAAGCAGCCATGGGGAGTGATGGGTTGTCCCTGGAAAAGATGATGCAGATTGTTTGGGGGTGACACCAAGACCCCCTGCAAATTGTTATATAGAAATTTATATAATATATTTATATAATATATAATGATGTTTATATATTATATAAAATATTATATAGCTTTACTCTCTTTTGGGAAAACGTGGTGTGGCTTGAGGGAGTTTGGGTGCTGGGGTCCCTCTCCGTCAGCATCCAGGGGGATGTGGGTGGGACCCTGGTCCCTTGGGTGCCCTGGGGGAGCCCTGGCCCCACCGAGACCTGGCAGGGAGGAGGACAGGGAGTGGGAAGGCACCAGCAGGGAGGGGTGACACTGTCCCTGCTGTCCCCACAGCTCGGAGAGCACCCGCTCGTACCGGCGCATCGGCGGCGGGGTGGGCAAAGCGGGCTCGGCCGTGTCCCCCCAGAGCCCTGGTGGCCCCGAGGACCCCCCCATCAGCAAGGTGCCCCCCGTGCCCATGCCCAGGAGATTTGCTCCGGTAGGTGCCATGACTTGGGGGTGTCACCCTGTGCATCCCCAAGCACCCCAGCTCCCCTTATCCTGGGGCAGCACAGGGAAGGGTCAGGGGTGTCACATCCCCAGAGTGACCTTGGGGGGGTCTGTCACCCACCTTCCACCCCGTTTCAGGCCAAGGGGAGGCAGAAGCGGGTGAAGGCACTGGCTGACTGCAAGGGGGACAAGGCTCGGGAGCTGACCTNGTCCCTGCTGTCCCCACAGCTCGGAGAGCACCCGCTCGTACCGGCGCATCGGCGGCGGGGTGGGCAAAGCGGGCTCGGCCGTGTCCCCCCAGAGCCCTGGTGGCCCCGAGGACCCCCCCATCAGCAAGGTGCCCCCCGTGCCCATGCCCAGGAGATTTGCTCCGGTAGGTGCCATGACTTGGGGGTGTCACCCTGTGCATCCCCAAGCACCCAGCTCCCCTTACCCTGGGATGGCAGAGGGAAGAGTTGGGGGTGTCACATCCCTGCACCCACCTTGGGAGTGACCTTGGGGGGGTCTGCCACCCACTTTCCACCCCGTTTCAGGCCAAGGGGAGGCAGAAGCGGGTGAAGGCACTGGCTGACTGCAAGGGGGACAAGGCTCGGGAGCTGACCTTCTCCAAGGGGGAGGTGATCGTGGTGACACGGGAGGAGGACGAGCAGAGCTGGGTGAGTGTCACCATGGGACAGGCGCTGGGATCCCAGTCCTGGTCCTTTTTCCCCACTGGGTTCTCCTCTGAAGGAGGGGAGCATGGATGAGGGACCCCTGAGGAGGGCTGGGAAGGCTCCTGCTGTGTCACCACGGCTTTGCCTCTCTAAATTCCCCTGGGAATTGGGATGTCACCCCCGAGGCAGGACTCCCACCCCCTTGACCCCCCTCTCTGCCCCCCCAGGTCGGCTTCATCGAGGGCGATGGCTCCCGCACCGGAGTCTTCCCCGCCAGCTTCGTCCACCTCTTGCAAGACTGACCAGGCAGTGACCCTGTTTGTCACTGTCCCCTCGGCCAGGGCCAGAGGCAGCTCCCTGCTGGGGGCTCAGTAGAGTCAGACCACGAGGGACACGTGCCCAGGACCCTAGTGTGGGACCACTGCCCTCCCAGGGGGCTCAGAGCCCCCCATTGGGGAATCCGTCCATGGATGGCAGTGTTGGGGAGCGGAGGGGCAGAGAAAGGACTGAGGTCCCTGTGCCAGCCCCTGCCCCTGCTGCTCTCCTGTCCTTCCCACGGGCTCTGCCCATCCCCAGGCCTTTCTCCTCTCTCTGCAAGGAATTGGGGATGGAGGAGCTGCACTCAGTGACTCCCAGCCTCTTCTGCCAAGGAGCTGTGCAGGCCCCTCCTCAGCCTGGGGGGAGCAGGGCTGGGGTCCCCCCAGCCTCCTTCTGTACCCCGACTGTGAAGCCTTTGGGATGGGCAAGAAATAGGAGAGGGCTGGAGGGTCTCCACGCCAGACTTGGAGCTGCCTGGGCTGGTGGGGCGTGGGGATGCTTCAAAGCTGCCCCAAAACTGGCAGTGAAATGCCAGTCCCTGATTTGGGGGGGGAGGAGGTGGGGGGTTGAGGTGGCACCACAGAGCCCCTGCCCCATGTCCCTCACCTGGGGTGGGTGCTGGATCACTGCCCCAGCCCTGGGGGCCTCTCCAGGGGGATTTTGCATTATTTTTCTAGGACCAACATCCCCTTGTGCCAATGTCTCTTGGGACCCACCTGCCATCCTTCCCAATTTACCCTCTCCCCCTTCTCATTTCTGTGTCAAATGTTTCATCTCAAAAAGCAGTCTTTTTTTTAATGTTTCCTGTCTGTGATTTCTAATAAATCATTGTTTTTGTAAGGACCTGTGTGTGTGTGTGGGGCACAGCCCCTGCCCTGGCCCTGTCCAGCCTGGGGATGCTGGTGACATGACCTCAAGGTCACTGGGGTCTGTGACTGGCTGGTGCCCACTGGGGATGTGACTTTGGGGGTGTCTGGGGGGGCTCTGTGTGTGTGTGGGTGCACCAGATTGGGGTCTGGGCACCACTGATGGGTGAGGGACCAGGGACAAATGAGGGTGGCAAGGTTGTTGTCACTCACCCATCCCATCAGCCTGGGGGACAGTGGCCCCATGGCCGTGCCCCCCATTGCTGCCTGCCCAACCAGTCCTGGGGGGCTCCTGTCTCCCACCACAGGCTGGCACACCATGGACTGGGGGCTCAGCAGGGCCCTGCTGGGCTTCAAAGCCTGCAAGAACAGAATCATGGAACGCTTTGTGTTGGAAGGGACCTTAAGGATCACCTCGTTCCACGCCGTGCCATGGGCAGGGACACCTCCCACCAGCCCAGGTTGCTCCAAGGCCCGTCCAACCTGACCTTGAACACTTCCAGGGGACGGGATATTCTCAGTATTGGACTATTCCAATATATGGAGCTTTACAATGTATTGCAATGTTCCAGTATATTGGAATCCCACCTATGTTTGAATATTCCAATATAAAGAGCATAAAAAACCCCCACCCCGAGGGTCTCGCTGCCGCAGGACACCAACTTTGGGAAGAGCTGAGTCTGCCACGCACCCCACCCCACCCGTGCCCTTTGGCATTCCCTGGCTAAGCCACCCCTGTGCCAAACCCCCTTCCCTGTCCCCCGTGTCCCCCGTGTCCCCAGCGCCGCCGCAGCCGCGCGTCCCGGAGCGCCCCGACGTGCGCCTCCTCCTCCTGCCGCTCCTGCAATCGTGGCTCCCGGCTATATTTAGCCCTCCCCCGTGCTATTTCGCCTTCCTGGCAGGAGTTTATAACTGGCCGGGACAGCCCCACCTCCTTTCTGCTTTCCCTTCCCTTTCCCCCCTTTCCCCCCTCTCTGCTCGCTCCCACCCGGGACCCCCATGCTGGCAGTGCCCAGCAGTGCCCGCTGTCCCCGTCCCGCTGCGAGCCACCAGCCCCCGGCATGGGGCCGGCTGAGGAGCTGGTCCGGATTGCCAAGAAATTGGATAAGATGGTGGCCAGGAAGAGCACGGTAAGGTGGCCGAGCTCCTCGGGGTGCGGGTGTGTGTCCTGACACGCGTGTGTGCATTGACACGCGTGTGGGTTCCCATACACGCGTGTTTACACACGTGCATTGTTTATGTGGTGTGTCGGGACGTGGCAGCGTGGATTGGGAAAGGGGGGGTTTGTTCTTTACCCTCCTGGAGGGGCTGAGTGGGTTTAGGGGGTGCTGAGCTCCCCCAGGTGCCACCTGTGCCACTCCAGCCCCGCCGTGTGACATCGGAGCTGGCACCCAGGGGGGTTAATTTTGTCTCGAGTTTGAGCCTCTCCTGCACCCCATTGCACACAGATATTGGGATTTGGGGTGGAGAGGGGGGGGTCTGTCCATGGGTGGCAGCTCTGGGCACCCCTCAGCTGTGCAGGACTGTGGGCGACAGGTGTTTGGCCACCGTCCCGGCCACCAACACCCGATCGGTGCTGGTGCCACGGGCTGGGTCCCAGCCAAGGAAAACTGCAGGCTGGGGGACATCACACCCCCAGTACCCCCAGTACCCCCAGCCCAGCCCCACGAGTGTGCCAAGGGAGGGTGCTGAGCCCTGGATCCCGGGTGGGTTTGGTGTGCCAGGGGGAGCCAGCCCTGCCACCCTTGTGCCAGGTGAGGATCAATTCGGGAACGCTGTGGAGCTGGTTACGTGTGCTGAGCCCGGCCCTCAGAGTTAATATTTGACTCTTTCCACCGCCCTTTGCCCCGACAAGGTGCAGCCTCCTGGGAGGGGAGGGCAGTCCTGCCGTCCCCCTGGATCTGGTGGCTTTTTGGGACGCCAGTGCTTGGTACCAAAACAGATCCCGTGGGAGCCACGCAGGGTCTGTGTCCCAGTGGGAGTCACCCCGGGGTGCTCCACAGCCCTCCTGCTGCACTTTGGGATGGGACAGGGACAGGGTCTGACCACGGTGTGGGGACATTCCTGCACCCATCATAGGTGGGGGCCTCATCCAGGCCCCATGGTGGGGGTCCAGGGAGCTGGATCCCTTTGTGAGGGATACCTGGGAGCTGGTGTCTGGGGCTCTAAAAATACGGAGGAGGAGGAGGAGAAGGAGAAGGAAGACTCCATGCCCAACTATCTTTATCCCAGTAGCCACCTCAGGGGGTCAGGATGAAATCCCAGGGGAGTGTGTCCCTCCTATGCCTGGGTGGGGACACTGGGGGTCCCCCAGCCATCCTCAGCTCTCAACAACCTGGGGTTTTCCTTATAGAGAGGTTTTCTCAAGTTTTAAGGGAATCTCCTCATGGAGACATGATCCGGTGCTGGGATGGTCCAGCAGGATTTGGGTGTGGGATTTTACTGTGGTGTGTTGACATGGAGGGTCAGGTGTCCCCAGGGAGCAGCCCAGGGCTGCTTTGGGTCCCCTTGGGGTGCCCTCCCTGGCAGTGCCTGGTGCTGGCAAGAGGGAAGGGGGGACGTGCAGCCCCCCATTCCATTTATCTCCAGCTTCTCAAGGACCCCCATGGCTTCTCCCTGCTCTAGGAAGGGGCGCTGGATCTGCTCAAATCCCTCACCGGCTACACCATGACCATCCAGCTGCTCCAGGTGAGGGAGTGTGGGTGGGGGGACACCCCGTGGGGTGGCTGGTCCTGTCCCCCCCGTGCCAGCCAGCACATCCCTAAGGACGTGTCCCTGCCGTGTGTCCCCAGACCACACGGATCGGGGTGGCTGTGAACTCGGTGAGGAAGCACTGCTCGGATGAAGAGGTGGTGGCCTCGGCCAAAATCCTCATCAAGAACTGGAAGAGGCTTCTGGGTGAGCAGTGCCAGGGCAGGATGGATCCCCCAAAGCCTCAACCCTCCCTGGGCCATCCCCACACCCCAAACCCTGAGGCTTTCCAGGCAGGATGGACTGGGATCAGTCCTGAGCTGGGACATTCAGGCTCCCATAACCTGTAACCCAGCCCTTCGAGGCAATGGATTGGATTTTCCAAGGGTGTGTTTTCACTCCAGGATGGAGTGGTGTAAATCAGTGTGTGCCCCCCAAGGGCTGAGCATCCCCCCAGTGATTCCCCAGCCCAGGATGCAGCTGCCCAGGTGCCCTGTGCTGGTTTGGGCTGGGGCTGTGACACCCAAATCCTTCCCCAGAATCCACCACCTCAAAGAAGGAGAAGGATGCTGATGGGGACAAGGAGAAGAAGAAGGGGCTGGATGTCTCCAGCTGCCCCAGTGAAGGGGTGAAGCACCCCAAGAACTCGGCTGAGAAGAACAGGGAGAAGCACAAGGAGAGGTGGGGGCTCCTGCCCATGGTTGGGGGACACCAGGGGCTGATCTGAGACCACTTTTTGCTTGGTCCTTAAGAGTTAATCCATCTCAGCCTGCCCATGAATGCTGGCACATCTGGAGACCAAAGGGTGGTGGGAGCAGCACCAGGGTGGCTTTTGGAGGATGGATAAATGGGATTTTTTTGTTTTCCTTTCTCTGGAGCTAATTATTCCTTGGCTGAGGGCTGTTTGGGCAGTGCCCATCTGACCCTG
This sequence comes from Campylorhamphus procurvoides, assembly GCA_013396655.1. Lineage (NCBI taxonomy): Eukaryota > Metazoa > Chordata > Aves > Passeriformes > Dendrocolaptidae > Campylorhamphus > Campylorhamphus procurvoides. The sequence goes on along the minus strand of WBMV01007113.1, from coordinate 111,441 downwards.
TCCCGCTCTCTCTGTCCCCAGGAAGCCCAGCAAACCCAGCTCTCATGCTGCCACCACCCAGGGCCACTCTGCTGACTCCAACCCTGAGAGGTACCTGCTGATGGATGCCCTGACCCTCATGCTGGAGTCTGCTGGGCACTGCCAGCCTGGGGGGAGGCTTTGCTGGCAGCTTGGGGGGTGGTGGGGCTCCTGGATGACCCAGCTAGGGATGGGGTGTGCAGATGGGCAGGATGTGGCTCACAGGACGCCGGGGGATGCTGGGGCTGGGCTTGCTGAGGGCATCTCTCCCTTCCTTTGGGCTTCAGTGATGGCCAGAGCCCCACTGTGTCCTCCAAGAAGTCACCTCTGGATGGCAAGAAGGAGAGGTGGGTGCTGGGCTGGGTGGGGATGGGAGAGGCTGGACCTCAGCCCCTCACAGGGCTGTGGCTGGGGGTCTGGGCACACCTCCTGGTCCCTGTCACCACCCTCTGACCTGGGGCTCGTCCTGCCAGGAGAGATTCTACTGACTCCAGGTCCTCCAGCACCTCAGCCATCTCCTCCCCACAGAAGAGGGTCTCAGGGGAGAGGTAAGGAGGGGACATTCCCAGGGAGCTGGGGTTGCTTTGGGGGTCTCCTTTGGGGATGCCCTGACCATGGGAGCCCCATCTGGGGTGGGCAGAGATGGGTGGGAGCCCTGATCCTGCCAGGGGCACTGGGACATTCCCTGGGAGGAGCAAATCCTCCCCTTGGGAGGTTCCTCTTGGCTTCTCAGCGCTCTGCTCTTATTGATGTTCTGGTGCCCGAGGCCCTGCCACCATTCCCTGCCCCCTGTTGTTCCTGCCCCATGTCTGGTGTCACCTCACTGTCCCCTCCTGTGCCACCCCCAGGAGAACCTCTGTGAGCTCCAACCCCTCTCCAGCTCCCACGGGCTCCCGGAGAAACTCCAGTGACAGCAAGGAGGAAAGGTAGGACAAACCCATCCTGCTGCCACGGGGTGCAGGTCCCTGGGGCTGTACCAGGACCCCACCCACCTGTCCCCCTTGTGTCCCCCCCCAGAGCCAACAGCAGCAAGGCCAAACCAGAGACTCCACGAACCCCCACCAGCCCCTCCTTCTCTCCCAGCCCCTGTTTCCTGGCCCCCTGTTACCTCACAGGGGATTCTGTGCGGGACAAGTGCATCGAGATGCTGACGGCCGCGCTCCGCATGGATGGTGAGAGGGTCGGGGGGGTTGGACCCCAACACGGGCTGTTTGTCCTGTGGGACAGCCCTAATAGGAGCATTCAGCCCCAAAAGGAAAGAAAAGGAGGTTGGTAGGGTCCCTGGTGTGGGATGATGGGGATGGGTCTTTGTAGAGTTCAAGGTGGGTAAAAATAGGTATTTTGGAGATGGGGTGTCTGGGATAAGTACAGGGGCAGAGGTGAGATTTTTTTTGGGGGGATACAGTGACACCTGGGTGGTTTCATACCTGAAAGTCACCCCTTGACCTCTCTGCCCTTTAGATGACTATAAGGAGTTCGGTGTGAACTGTGAGAAGATGGCATCGGAGATCGAAGACCATATCCTTTGGGCAGGGTGGGGGTCCCCGGGCACCGCCTGCTGGAGGGGGCACACGTGGGCTCGGGAGTGGTGGTGGGGACAGGACAGGGTGTCAGGGACAAGGACAGAGTATGACAGGCTCTGCTGTGCTCGTTGCCTGCAGAGGGAGCCCAGAGCACGGTTAGAGGATGCTGAGGCTGATGTTGATGCTGATGTTGATGCTGATGTTGATGCTGAGCATCCCCTACCTTAGTCCGTGGATCTGTGTGTCCCCCTGAAACTGCTCTGCTCAGGGACCTGCCTTCATCCCTGGGGAAATAAACCCAAACCCAGCCAAGGCCTTTTCCTCGAGCCTGCTCTGGGTGTCTGTGTGTCCTGCCAGCCCCAGTCCATGGCAGTGGCCAGGCTGGTAGGGATGGAGCTACCTCCACCCACTCCCAGTTCAAGGCTTGGGGGTCTCCTGGCAGCCTCCCCAGACCAGGATTGACCCCAAGGTGGTTCCTCCTCCCGGGTATGGTTTGATTTTTGGTGCATCCCAAACTCTGTGCTCAAAGCTGCCAGCTCAGCCCATCTGCCCACACCCAGGCACCAGGTGGCACTTTGGCTATCCAGGGAGGAGGGAACAGGCTGAGTCCTCTGCACCCTGAATTTGTCACAGCACAGAGCTTGGTGGCAGTCCCTGAGCCCCCTGAGACATTCCAAGGCAACTGCAGAGCTCTTTTCCTCCCTGCACCCCAAGCTGTGCTTCATCCCCCTGAACACGAGGATGGAGACACCTCCCACACGTGGTCCCCATTGAGATAAGCCACCCCAAGTGGGCACTGACCCCGGTGACAATCAGCAACCCCCTGGATTCCTTGACAGAGCCCACATATCTTCCAGGAGCTGAAGAGCACGGACATGAAGTACCGCAACCGGGTGCGGAGCAGGATCAGCAACCTGAAGGACCCCAAGAACCCCGGGCTGAGGAGGAACGTGCTGTGTGGGGCCATCGAGCCCAGCCTCATTGCCCGCATGACCGCCGAGGTGGGCACGGGCCACGGGGCACGGGGCAGGGGGCTGGCTCATGGTTCACACCCATCCTTCCTCCACAGCCCCCAAGGGTTGGGGCTTGGCTTGGTGGTGCCCACAGTGAGCTTGTCCAGCATCTCTCCATCCCATCCCGGGGTTGGATGGGGCAAGGGGAGCGACAGGCATGGGGAGAAGGTGGGAGCTCTGTCCCTCAGAGCCCTGCAGCCCCCCAGCCCATCACTGAGCAGGAGTCAGGCTGGAAGAATTCCTGCTCCTCCTCCTTAACTGGCATCCTGGGAATCCCAGTCTCCTGCAGGGAGCCAGATCCCTGCAGGCAGCAGTTTTGGGTTGAGGAGGGGGGATTTTTCCATCGGGATGGGTCTGAGCCCTCCAGCCAGCACAGAGAGCAGGGTGAATCCTGCTCGGGGAGAGGATGGGGAGGGGGCTGGACCGTGGCACTTGGCTGTGGGCAGAGCCCTGGCCACACTGACCACGGGGGCTGCTGCTGGTGGCAGGAGATGGCCAGTGACGAGCTGAAGCAGCTGCGGAACGCCATGACCCAGGAGGCCATCAGGGAGCACCAGATGGCCAAGACGGGCGGCACCGTCACCGACCTCTTCCAGTGCGGCAAGTGCAAGAAGAAGAACTGCACCTACAACCAGGTCAGCCCTGGCCCCTGGGGGACCCCAGAGGGTCTCTCCTGACTCAATCCCCACCAGAGGGGTCTCCCCTGGCCCAATCCTGACCCAGTTCCCTGCTCCACCCCAGGTGCAGACGCGCAGTGCCGATGAGCCCATGACGACATTCGTGCTGTGCAACGAGTGTGGGAACCGCTGGAAGGTCTGTGCCCAGCTGGAGGGGACCCTCCAACCCCTTCCCAGCCCTGGGGGGTGGCAGAGCCCCCCAAAATGGTGCTGGGGGGGCTGGCTGAGGGCTCACTGCCTGCCCTGGGCTCTGCTTCTCGTGCAGTTCTGCTGACGGTGCCGTCGATGGGGCTGGAGGGAACGCGGTGCGAGATGAGATGCTGTGATGGCCACCAGGTGTGGGCAGGAGGGTGACAGGGTGGCACCTACACCGACAGGCCCTGTTTCCTTGCACTGGGCTCCCTCAGACATCCCAGGCAGCCAGGCTCCAGCAAAGTTGGTTTTACTCCAGAAGGTCCCAGTGAATTCAGTGGTTCTTCCCTGTAAATACCTGCCCTTTGCTTGGGTTGAACTGGGATCCCACTGGGAATAGACTCATCCCTGGAAAGGGAGACTGGTATGTCCTGGGCAGGATGCCCTTCCCTGTGGGAAACCTGGGCTTGGATGATCTGTGGGCAGGAGGAATGTAATCCCATGACCTGGAGGTGGGAAAGGGCCAGGTTTTAACCCAAACAGCTTCTTCCTCACCTAAAGATGCAGAGGGGGGACACGGAGGGGACAGGGGGGTTACAGGGTGTCTGGATGGTGTTGGGGAGCTGTGTCCCTTTGTTCTGAAATCCATGGACTATCCATCCTGGCTTGAGGGCGTTGTGTCCCAGGAAAGAAGAAGGGATGGCGGGGAGAGGAGTGAGGAAAACCCTCCAGCCAGAACAATAAAGGTGTGAACTGTCTCTGTGGCACAGACTGTTTTGTGAGGGAGTCTGGGACCCTCCAGCTCGAGTCTTGTGGTCCTCTGAGAGCCCCCACCCAGCTCCAACACACATCTGGAATCCACCAGCCACAGCTTAGCATGTAACCGTGGTTTGGTGCTCATCCAACACCTGCCTGATGATTAAAAACCTTTAATTAAGGCTGGAGCAGCTCCCTGGCTGGGTCTGGATGCTGCGGGCTGTCCCATGGCAGGGCAGAACCTCCACTGAGAGCCAGGAGGGATTTCCAGGGAAAGGACATTGGAAACCAACTGGGACACGTCCCTTTGGCTACAGGAAATTTGGGACGGGGCCTCGTGGCACCGAGCCTGTCCCTTGTCACCACCAGCCTCTTCCAATGGCAGGGAGATGTGATGGGGACACAGGAAGGTCACAGTGACCACAGGTGACCACGGATGGGGAGGAGGAGGGTGCTGCTCCCAAGCCAGCCCGTGTCAGCTGATATATGGGAGTGGAGGAGGAGCTGTTAATTAACCCATCATTAATTTCTTAATCTTGGACTGAGGTGTGAATGTTTCCCCAGGCAGAGCCCAAGGCCCTTTGCAGCCAGATTTGGGTGCTAAACCCTCCGTGTTTGGGGGTCCAGGCCACCCCTGAGCCCCCTGAGAGAGCTCTCTGGGCCGTGGTGCTCATTAGCACGCCAAAGTCATTAATAAGCCTCCGAGGCAATTATTTACGCTTGCAGAGTGCGTGTGGCTGCAATTAAGGAATGCAGTGGGTCGTGGGGGGATGAATAAAAGATCAGGGTGACCTTGAGCTGGGAGAGGAGATCAGGAGGGGCAGCTCTGGGGCTCCCAGCTGTCCCCAGGGTGCCACAGGGCATGTTTAGGTGGGACAAGGCTGAAACGAGGGGATTTGGACCTGGTTATTTTGAAGTCCTGTCCAATAAAGGCATTTGAGCAACACCAGAGGGAGCCTGGCCCCAAACACATTATGAAGGAGCTCTTGGTATCCCTTTGTGTCCTCCTGTCCCCCTGTGGGTGTGTCCCCAGGGGAAATGTCACCCTGTGCCCCCTCCCCAGGTCTCCTGGGAAATCCCAGAGGAGGAAAGGGAGCAGGGAACTGGAGAGCTGGACATTGCCATCCATGCAAGGATGTCCCCACTCCCAGGGAGGGCTTTCCCACCTGCCTGAAGCTGGAGGAATTCCTGGTCCTGAGGGATGCTCTGGCCCTGGGGGGGATGCAGGATGTGTCCCCCTGTGGCACAGCAGGTGGGTGCCACTGGGACAGGGGACAGTGAGGGGCTCTCTGGTATCCAGCTGTTTCCAGAGGTTGAGACTCTGGGTCAGTTCTCAGCACTGAGGCTCTGACCCCCTCCAGGGGGAGGGCACAAAAAAACCAATTCCCAAATTCTCAGCCCCCAAACCTGGATGCCTGAGCCCCCCAGGAGATCCTGCTGTCCCTCCCCAACCCTCAGCCTTGTCTCCAGGGATTTCCCCTCCCTCCACACAGGTCACTGTCCCTCCTCCCCTCCACATCCCCCAGCGTGGAGAGGAAGAGGAGCAGGAGGATCCCTGTCCTGCCAGCACTCAGCTGGGAGCTCTCTTCAACTTTGGGGAATGGGGCACTTCAGTTCTCATTTCTCATCAGTGCTGGAGAGGTGTAGCCACGGCTGCAGCAGCTAATGCTGGTCCTCCCCCCTCCTTGTGCCCAGCCCTGCAGGCAGGAGGCTCCAACAAGAGCCCTCAGGAGCTCAGGGGCTCTGGCACAGCCCCGGCCCCACCTGGGGCTGGTCGTGACCATGCGATGCTGGAGAGGCTCCTCCAGTCCCTGCCAGGGGTTGATTTGCCCCACCTGAGGCTCCAGGTTTGGATGCTCCAAAGCCTGTCCCTGAATGAATCACAGACTCATTTGGGTTGGAAAAGTCCTCCTGACCCATCGAGTCCAGCCGTTCCCCCAGCACTGCCAAGCCCAGCACTAACCATGTCCCCAAGTGTCCCATCCACACCTCTTTTAAATCCCTCCAGGGACGGTGACTCAGATGAGGAGCTCAGTCCTTCATCTGCTGGAGGTTTGATGTTCAACCTCCAACCTATAAACACTTTAAACACCCCCACAGTGTGTCCCACCCCAGCCAGGTCCCCTGTGAGGGGACAGCCACCACTGGTGCCCTCCCTGAGCCGTGCCAGGGACACTCTGCCCCACAGAATCCAGGACAAGGCCACCTGAACACCCCAGTTTTGCTTTGCCATCCCAGTTTGCCCAGGGGTCACCCCTGCTGTGCCCCAGCCCCCCTGGCTCACCCACAGCGTGGGGGCTTCGTCGCTGCCCTTCTCCCCCGCATTTTTCTAGCCCTGACAAAAAACTCAGCACTTTGCTGCTCGGTGGTTTCCTTGGCAACCCCATTTCCCCATCTTCTCGCTTTCTGCTTCCATAACCCCCCTGGCCCCGGTCACAGACCCCCAAAGCACAGTGACAGGTCCTTGTCCACAGGGATGGAACAGGAGATGGGGGGTCCTGGAAGGGCAGATCCTGGGGGAACCCTGGGCCTTCTTGGGCTTCTTGGAAAGGGAATGGAGTGGCTGCTGGTGGTTTGTGTCCAAACTGGACTGAATTCAAACAGTCTTGGAGCTTTTAGCCCTCTCTGTGGGGTAAAACCCCTGTGCATGGGGGGAATGGTTTTGCTCTGACAGAGAGTGGGTTTGGATTAGATGGGGATGAATCCTTCCCTACGAGGGTGGGGAAACCCTGGCAGAGAAGCTGTGGCTGCCCCATCCCTGGAAGTGTCCAAGGCCAGGTTGGACGGGGCTTGGAGCCACCTGGGCTGGTGGAAATTGTCCCTGCCCATGACAGGGGTGGGGTGGAACAACATTATCTTTAATGTCCCTTCCAACCCAAACCATTCCAGGATTCCATGACTGGCATCCCCAGCACCAAACCGAGCGGGCTCCCCCTGCCCATTCCCATATTTCCTTCTAATCAATAATAGGTAATGATCCCCCGGGCAGCGGCTCTCGCTGCCTCCCCAGACCTCCAGCCCTAATGCAATATTCATGTGCTGCCAGCACGCCTCGCTGTGCCGCTGTCAGCGACAGCATCGGGATCCCCCAGGGAAAACCTCCGGCTCCGATCCATCCCATCCCTCCCACCCCCGCTCGGGGGTCCCTGGAGCGATGCTCGCCACGGTGGGCACAGGGCAAGGGGCCAGCCCTGCTCAGGAATAGGGCTGATTTCCTTTATAAAGCAGGAAAGCAGCACTGGAGGGGTGGTTTGGGGAGGGCAGGATTGATGCTGAGGGTGCTGAGTGGGGTGGGGAAAGCCTGGAGAACTCCCCGTACTGTGGGAAAGGTTCCCTATGTGTCCTCTAATGCAGGGACTCCAAGAGTTATCCCCCAAAACCCAAAGGGGTGATCAGGACCCCCAAACCTGAGCAGACCCCGTGCCAGCCTAGGAATTGATGCTAAATGAGAACAAGAACTATACAGACCCTAAATATTTTAAGGCAACCACGGCTGGTGAATCCACTTTGAGTCGTGGCTCAGCCAGAGCCTCCCAAGCCCTCGGCTTTTTATTCAGCTTTTTGTTTTAATTAAACTCCAAAACTCTGCTTTTCCTGAGCTGCCTCCGCTCCAGGAGCAGGGGAGGGAGGGATGTGCAGGGATTTGGGGGTGGATCCCAGGGGGATCTGCCAAAGGATGTGGAGGTGTGATGGTCCCTGAGCACCTGGAGGAGCCAGGCAGGACATCCCAGGCAGTGAAAAACACCCAAACAGCACTAAAACAGGGGGGGAATTGTTGAGCCTTTCAGTGCCGGCTCCGGCTCCAGGCTGGGAGATGCAAACGGAATAAATTCCTTTCTCCTTCATTGTTCTGCCTTGATGGGAGTGAATCAGCTGCTTTGGAGCAGCTCTGGGAGAATGAGTGATTTGCCTAAACCAGCCCCACCATCCAGCCTGGACGTTCATCCGAGTCAAAATACTTGGAGAAAAGCCACGGATTTGGCCTGACTGGTTGGTTGGTTTCGGGTGTTTTTCCTAAAAAAAGAAGGGATGAAAATCAGTTTTCACCTGCAACGTTTGCAATGCATTGGAGGGAAGTGATTCATCGAGGTGTGGGGCTGGGATTCTGCAGCTCAGGCTTTGTGAGGATGAAAAGCATCAGAAGACCCCAAACTGCACCCAAGTTTTTGCTTCTGGAGCCAAAGGTGTCGCATGGAAAATTCCAGAATATACTTTTCCTAAAGAAAAACTCTGTGCCCTTTTGTTTCCTGGCTAGAGAGGTTTGCTGAGTCTGCAGAGCACTTTGATCTCAGCCTTCCTAAAATCACAGCGCTTGGCGCAGACCTTTTTTTTTCCACCTTCCTTTAGCTGAACAGGCAGAGAACCGAGCAAAGATTTCCCATTAAAAGCAAAAATCCCCCCAGAAAATTAATTTTTCCTCACTTTTTGCTGGAATTGTGTACACTCTTCCCTCTCACAGCCAGGATGAAGGTGATGCTGGTGAAAAACCCTTCCAAAAACGCCCTAAAACTCCCCCCAGCTCCCCCAAACTGCACAGATTCCCATCCCTGCGCTTCCCACAGCAGTAAGTCGACCTAAATATTACAGAGGGAAAAAAAAAAAAGAAAACCACATTGGCTTTTTCGCCTGACACTTATTTTTCTCCCTGCCAGGAGCTCTCGGGCACTCGGCAATTAGGAGCCGCAGATTAATCTTGAGTGATATAATGAAGTGCTGGGCGACTGGAGGACGGAGCTGGGGAGCAGAGGGGGGGTTTGCTCTCCAGATTAACAGGGTTTGGGCCAGGTTTAGTGCAGATAGAGCACCCAGAGAGGTGGGAAAGAGGAGGGGGCTGGGGGGGCTCAGTGGGCTCATCACCACCCCCCAAATCCTCTGCATGGACCGGGCAGGGTTTGTGATGCAGAAGGAACAAGATCTTTGCTATTTTCTAAACCTGGTTTGCTTGTGAGGTCCCCAGAGGATTTTCCACCTACTTTGCAGTGTCTCCCAGCCCCTGGTCAGTTATTTTACTGAGGGAAAATGGCTCAGGAGGGCAGGCTGGGCTCATCCCAGGCTCTGCTTCCCCCCAGCCGTGTCTGTGCCTCCTTTCATGGAACCATGGACTGGTTTGTGTGAAGGAACCCAAAGCCCACCCAGTTCCACCCCCTGCCATGGGCAGGGACACCTTCCACCAGCCCAAGGTGCTCCAACCTGGCCTTGGACACTTCCAGGGATCCAGGGGCAGCCACAGCTTCTCTGCCCACCCTGTGCCAGGGCCTGCCCACCCTCCCAGCCAACAATTCCTTCCCAATATCCCATCCATCCCTGCCCTCTGATAGTGTGAAACCATTCCCTTGTCCTGTCCCTCCAGGCCCTTGTCATTAGTCTCTCTCCATCCCTCCTGTCAGCTCCCTTCAAGTACTGGAAGGCCACAATTAGGTCACCCCAAAGCCTCTTTTCCAGGCTGCTCAATCCCAATTCTCTCTGCCCTCCTCCTTTTCTCCGAGTTCCCCACACAGGCCCGAGAGCAGCTGGCACAGGGGGCCACGTTCTTCCAACGAGCCGCCTTGCCTTTCCAAAAATGAGACTATAAATAGCCCGTCCTGTAAGGCAGCCACTCCCCAGGAGCTGTGCAAACCCATTCCCCACAGCAGCCAATTTATTCCCGACCCTGGCAGGGTCAGACACCGTCAGGGAAGCAAATGCTAATTAATAGCACAGCGCAAAGCAGCCTGGCCGGGCGCGGCGTGTAATTAGCGAGCAAAATGCCCCCGCCACAGCGCTGGGGATGCGGGGAAAGGGGCGATGGAGCCGCTCCCGGGAGGGACCCGCTGCAGCTCCCGGGGTGAGGGCACTAATTGTGGTGGGGACGTGATTGTCATGGTGCTGGCAGCGAGATTGCGACACTCTGCGTGTCCCTCTGCATCCCTTTGGTTGATCCCTGCATCCCTCTGATTGATCCCTGCATCCCTCTGATTGATCCCTGCATCCCTTTGGTCCCTGCATCCCTTTGGTTGATCCCTGCATCCCTTTGATCCCTGCATCCCTTTGGTCCCTGCATCCCTCTGATTGATNCCTGATTGTCATGGTGCTGGCAGCGAGATTGTGACACTCTGCATGTCCCCCTGCATCCCTTTGATTGATCCCTGCATCCCTTTGGTTGATCCCTGCATCCCTTTGATCCCTGTATCCCTCTGATTGATCCCTGATCCCTTTGATTGATCCCTGCATCCCTTTGATTGATCCCTGCATCCCTTTGATTGATCCCTGCATCCCTTTGGTTGATCCCTGCATCCCGTTGATCCCTGCATCCCTCTGGTTGATCCCTGCATCCCCCTCCCCGCTCCGGTACCCACCCGTCGAGGAGGGGACACGCACCCTCCGCCCCGTCGTTTCGCAGGTAAAAGTGACATTTCCCCGGGCCAGGAAAGCTGCTCAGGAATATCAGAACTGCCGGGATGGGGGATGCAGAGCCCGGGGAGGAATCATGTGCTAATGCCCGTACATCGCTGCCGTGGTGAGTCATCCCGGCCCTCCGAGGAGCCCGGCTGCGCTTGGATACGGAGAAGGTGGAAAAAAATCGGTTTGCTCGGAAGATATCTTGGTTACAGCAAGGAATAAAAAGTGCCCCCTTGGTACCCACCCCTCCCCAGCTCCGGTGCCACAGCCATGGGAAGGAGGGCGGGCAAAGAGAGGCTCATTTAGTGGGGAAATGGGAATGTTTAGCCTGGGAATGTTCAAGTCAATAATGCTATTAGTGGGTTTCTTCTCTCTGTCTGGAGAAGGATGGTGGGGGAAATCCATCCTGGGATGGGAATCAGAGTGGAGCATCACCTTGAAGGTGGTTAAGGGCAGACACTCTCCCTTCACCCATGACAGCATCACTCAGCCACATCCCGATGGATGTGTGTCCCTGATTCCATGGGGACAAGAGGGTCCCCACCCCCCAGGGACCACGGCCACCCCCGACCAAACTTTGCCATGGGATGCATCTTCCCAGCCGAAAAGGATGAGTTAAAACCCCAAATATTGAAAAGAAATCCTCTAAATCAACAGCGTTTCAGCTAAGCCAACACCTCCCCGAGACACAAACCGGGCAGTGGGAAGGGATTTACACATCAAACATCCTCTCCCCCAAACTGCTGCAGCCAAAGCCTTGGGAGAGGGGAAAAAAAATCTCTTTCCAGCTGTTTTCCTCTCCCTGTAAATAAATATCTATGGGCAGAGCGGTTCCTTCAGCCCCAGGCTTTGGTTGGACATCAGTCATTTAATACTGCTCTTTTAAACCCTTGTGTTTGGCTCTCAGCCGCTTCTCCCGGCTCGGAGCAGGATGTTGGCACTTTGTGTTTAGAAAATATTTATCTATATTTAGATGGGGAGACAGGATAGCTGTGGAAAAAAGAGCTGTTCCGATCATTAAAGCACCGCTTTCAATTTTTCCTTATTACTATTCCTCGTTTCACCACAGGCCGGGCTGGGCAAGTGCTCCCCAGGGACAGGCAGGTTTGCAGCTCTAAAAGGGGTCTCCAGCAAAAAAAATGACCCCCAATCTGATAATCAGAGAAGAAATCTTCCCTGAAAATGTCTTCCCAAAGCAGAAGCACTCAGGGAGGGGATGGGGATGTGGCTGGAGACTGTCCCTGGCTTCGTGCTGAGCTGGGCAGGCTTCGGGGAGGAAGGATGGGAGCAGGTGGGAGGAAGATCCAGCGTGTTTGTGAGATGCAGGGGGGTGAAAGGAGGGGGTTTTGTGCCTTTCAGGAGAAGAAAGGAAAGAGGGAGAGAAATCACCTTCTCTGATCAGCTGTCTGAGGTTCTGCAGGCTGGAGAGGCTGGAGGAGGGGGAGCTGCCTTTGAAGCTGGGAGAGGCACAACCAGGCGATGGCTGAGCACGGCAGCCTTGGCTGGCACTGCTCCTCTTCCTCCAGACTGGCAGCCCACCCTCAGGAGGGCCAAAACACCAGTTCAGGGGGGCCCAACATCCCTCCAGGGATTGTTGCTCTCCTACCAGGCTCTCCCTTAGCCAGGGGTTTCCTCCAAGACCCCATCACTGATGGGATCCAACTCCTTTCCCTCACTTTCCCCTGGATAAGCAGAGCTGTCACCCCTCTGGTGTCCCAGTGCTGATTGATGGGCAGGGAGCACCAGCAGCAGCTCTGCCCCACAGCTTGACATCACTCCCAGCTGCAGAGAGGGAAGCAGGTGGCAGTCTTGGACAAATGTGCCCTGGGGTGCCACCATCTGTGTGTCCCTGTGGCTGGAGGAGGTGCTGCCCTCCCTGGGTGCTCTCCTGAGGCCACCAGGACCAGTCGGGACAGATGGGAACAGGCACATGATGGTATCAGGCTGGGAACTGAAGCAAAGCAAAATCCCCAGCGCTGGCAAAGGGCCGTGGGACAAACCCACAGAGGCAGCTGTGGCATCACCAGGAATGTGCATCACCGACCCACAAGGGATGCTGTTGGCTCTTCTGCTGGAGATCCGGCTCAGACAAGCCAGGGATGAGCTGAAAAGCGGGTGGCTGGTGACCAGAGAGCATGGTTTGGGCTCTGGCCAAGCCTGTGTCCACTGTGGCTCTGGCTGGTTGCAGCTCCTGAGCCTTTCAGAGCTCACTCAAAGTGAGCAGGAAAAATCCTGAGCTTTGCTGAGCTTTTTTGGCTGAGCCCTGTCTCAGCATTGAGCCATCCCTCACCCCTGTGACATCCAGGACCGAAGCTGTGCAGGTGAGGGACACTGCAGCCAGATTCCCTGCACAAATCCTGCCCTCAGGACCTGCTGAGGATCCTCAAAACTTCCCAGGATTCCACCACAAGCCCTTCAGGAGCTGCTGCCTGTGAGCCCACGCTGTGATGGGGACACTCTGGTCCCCGTGCTGCCCCATGGCCAGGCAGCCACCCTGCCCACACCTGGCACTGGCTCTGAGATAACTGGGAAAGAGCCTTAATCACACATTTAAAACACCCTGTAATCCCCACTGCTCAGTCCCTTCACTTCCCTGACCTCCACACCTTGGTTCCTGGCATGAAAACAAAGAGCTGCTGGAAGCTCTTTCTGCATCTCCTGGTGCCTCCAGCTCCAAACCACCCAAATCTCCATCCTTCAGCCCCAAACCAACCATAGCCAGCCTCTCCTGTGCTTTTCCACCAAAAAGAGGTTTCCTGTCCCCTCCCAACCCCAAACCAGCTTATCCCATGGACTTCTGCAGGGGCATGAACAAGAGGAGGGAAGAGCCAGGCTTTGTGTCCAGAGCAAGAGGCACCAAAGCTGCACTCTGAGATTTGGCACAGTTAGAGCAGCACAATTGCAGCTGGGGCAGGGCTGACCTGGATTCCCAACATCAAAGGCAATACCAGCTTCCTCCCCAGCATCCCTGGAGCCCAAAGAGGAGGAGGTGAATCAGTGAGCTGAATGTCCATGTGCCCACCCCACCCTGGCACTGGCACCCAGGATGGTGAGGGATGGCAGGAGCATCCCTCCCCCCTGTGCTGCAACACGGAGCTAAAAATCTGCAGAAAATGCAAATACTTCATATGCTGAGAAAGAAAACTTCCTCCCCCACGATCTGGGGGGTCAAAGGTGGCCCAGGGGGTCCAAGCCAGGTCTGGCCTGGGTCTAACCCCTTCCTGCTGGTGCAGGAACAGGTGCTGGCAAACCTCCTGTCAGACTTATGGAGGTGGATAAATGCATTTTATTCCTAAGGAAACCTGGCCCTAAGAGCCCTCCCTGTCCTTTGGTAGTGTCACAGGGTCCTTGCGCCTCCAGCATGTCACGACATAGGCACCAGGACACACAGTCCCCATGTCCCCATCCAAGGACCTCCTCCCTGCCCAGCAAATCCCACCCCAGCCCCTCGGGCAGCCCAGGGGTCACACTGACACCGGTTCTCTCCACCAGAAGCAAAAAGCTTTCTTTTAGCAGCCCGGCTCTGTCTGGGAGCCGCATCCTGGTGTGGATTCCCCCTCCCCACGCGGGTTCCTTGATGAGATGACTCACAGGTTGTTAATGCTCCCTTCGCGCATGGGATGGGCTGGGATGGGATGGAAGCAGCGCTGCCACCTCCCAGCGCCAGCCGGGGGGGCACAGCCCCAAAATGCGGGGGGACGCTGCCAGCTCCCAATCACTGCTCCATTGTCAGCCGGCGGCAGCGCAGAGCGAGGCGCTGGGGGGGTGAAAAATACCTAAATAAGCAACAATCAGGGAAAACAAAGGCTCCTGCGGGGATTGAGCCCGCCGGGGATGGGGTGTGATGCGTGATGCCCTTCGCTGCCAGCGCGGCTCGGTGCCCACGAGACATTCGCTGTCCCCATCGCTGTCACCTCTACGGGGTGAAGGAAAAGGGTTCGGGAGCCCTTCTGATGAAATAATTGCTTTGGAGGCATTTTTCAAGGAAGGACCCTCTGTGCCCTCAGCCCTGGGTGGGTGGAGGGGGCTCAGGGCAGGCTGGCACTGTCACCAGCCCAAGCCTGGCGAGGGGACAGTCGCCCTCGTGTCCCAAGAACATCTCAGGGGTACTGGTGGCACCACCCTCAGGACACCACCGACCTCCAGGAGGGGGATTGTTGCCTTTAAGATGCCGAGAAGAGATTTCCCACCCAACCTCCAGACCCTGCTACCCCGGTGTGCCAACTCCCTGCCCTCGGGCACAGCCTCACCACTCCAAAATGCTGAGAAAACAATGCCGCAAACCCCCCCCGTCCCCCCCCCC
>WBMV01007113.1:69649-89720 GCA_013396655.1 Campylorhamphus procurvoides | reverse complement strand
CGGGCCAAGAACGCCACGTCCATCCTCATCGCCATCGTCATCACCGCGCTCTACTCCGTGGTGTGCGTGGTGGGGCTGCTNTTGTGCACCAGGAGTGGGCGTGTGCACCGGGGTTGTGATTGTGCACCAGGGTTGTGAGTGCACCAGGACTGTGCAAAGGGGTGAATTGTACACCAGGGGTGAGACAGCACCAGGAGGGAGCGTGCACTGGGACTGAGTGGGAACCAGCAGCAAAGTGAGGGTGGCCCCAGGGGTGAGTGTGAGTGTGCAGCGGGTGTGAGTGTGCTCTGGGTGTGAGCCAACAGCAGCAGGAGGGTGGATGGGTGGGTGTGCACGGGGTGCTGGTGCTCGGGCAGCACCGAGACCGGAGTGACACGCGTGTGAATAGCCTGTGTCCTGTATGGGGCAGGGAGGGTCCGGTGCTGTCTCAGGGCTAAAAGCAGGGGCTGTGCGTGCACGGGGCAGCTCGGGGGGTGCAGGGGACACTGGGGCACACGACCCAACCACAGCGGTGCTGAGTGTCCCTCGCCCTGTGTGAGGAAGAGGAGCTGCGGGGCTGGTCACGCTGCGGGCTGGGAGCTGCCCTGGTCACAAGGAGGGTCCCAAACCCCCCCCACCCGTGGCAGAGGGGCTGGTGGGCTCCCACTGGTACCACCCCACTCCATCAGTGGAAATTACCCACGCACAGCCCAGCTCCTGCTTCTGCTCCTGCCGGCACCTCCCGACTCCTGCTTTTCTCTAACAAAGAGCAGGAGCCGCATGGCCCAGCCCAGCTCCCACCACAGCCCAGCTCTCCCCGAGCCCCCCAGGGTGGGGTACCAGCTCCAGCAGCACAGAGACCCCCTCATGTCCCAGGGGACCCCAAATCCTGCTTTGTCTCCATCCAGGACCTCGGCATCTCCACCGAGGCTTTCCCTGGGCTGGAAGGGAGTCTGGGGGGTCTCTGCAGCCCAGGACAAGGAACGGGACCCCAATACCCCCCATTTTAAAGATGGGGCATTGCTGTATCCAGCCTGGCACTTGTGCTGAGGTACAAAGTCTCCTGTCAGACGCTTTTTCCAAGGCACTGGTTGGTGCTGCCTGGATAAGAAGGGAATGTGGGACAATAAAGCCAAGTCTTGCAGAGCACAGGACGTGCAGCAGCAGTGGGGGCTGGCAGAGCCCCCTCCACGGCTCCCAGACCCCACTGGCAGGGGAGGACAGTGCTCAGTGTCACACTGCTGTCACGCTGCAATGGCACAGCCTCAGCACCCCCAGCCTGGCAGGAGGGAGCTCAGGGCTCTCACTGGGTGCTGGGCTTCTCAGCCCCTCTCCCACACTGGAGAGGTCTTGTCCTGGGGGTGCAGAATCTGTGGGATTAATCCCAATTCCCATCACCTCAGGGGCTGCTGTAACCCCAGCCTGTCCAAAACCCCACGGCCAAACCAGAGCTGGTGTCTTGATTTAAGCAACCCTCCCCAAATCCCCATTTTTTAACCATTTCCAGCCCCCCTTTCCCCCATCACTTTCAGTCCACAGCAATCATTACAGGAGGTCAGCACAGCCCGGCACTGCCTGTGCACAAACAAATGTGGTGACTCACCAGAGGGGAGGAAACAGCCTGAAATGTGTCCATGAGCCACTCTGGGCTGCCCATCACCCTTGGGATGGTCCCCCCCCTGCCCCAGCTCCCACTCTTTGGGCTCTGCTTTCACCCATCCCACAGGGTGGGCGATGGGCACAGGGGTTGGGGTGTCACTCACTGACCCGACCTGACACCCGACAGGATTTTTCACCCACTCGAAGCCGAGTTAAAAATGAGCCCTGGTCTGAAAAAGCAAATTGAGGTAATTGCAGCAGAGACAGACGCCAGGAGCGGTGTCAGGGTGAGGGATGAGTGTTATTAGACCCCCTCCAGCTGCTTCTGCTCGGCGGGGAGAGGGGAAGGCGTTTTAAAGGGAACAATTCCACGTGCAAACAACACCCTCCCTGTTTTACTCCCTGAGTAACCTCGTGTTAGCCAGGCTTTAGCAAGCCTGACTCTACAGATCCACAGATCCCATCATTGTGGCCTCCAGCCCCCCATTTTCCAACTGGTGCTGGAATTAAACACAGAATCATGGAATGGTGGAATGGTTTGGGTTGGAAGGGACCTTAAAGACCATCTTGTTTCAACACCTTCCACTAGCCCAGGTTGCTCCAAGCCCCATCCAACCTGGCCTTGACCACTCCCAGGGATGGGGAATATCTCCCAAGGAATGAAAAAACAACCCCCCTGATGCTCCACAAGGAGCGGCTGTGATGCTGTGCCCTCACCCTTCCCATGGCCAAGCCTGCCTGGAGTTTCTCGGGGTTCCTTGGCAGAGTTGGGCAGGTCAGGAGGGTTTAGGGGTCAGGACTGGGGGTCACCTGTGTCTCGGCAGGGCAGGGCTGGGAGATGGGATCAGCTCGGGGTCAGAGGTGCCTTGTGCCCTCCTCTCAGCACTACTGCCCATGAGGGCCAGGCAGGGTGCCCAGCCAGCCTGGGAGCACAGCTGGAGCACATCCTGGTGACTCAGGGACCTTGGGGACCACGGTGAGTTTGTCACAGAGCCCGTGAGTGCCATGGGCAGACACAGGACCTGCTCCACAGCTCCCAGCTGAGCTCCATGGGTGGACACCCAGTGAACCCCAAACAAACTGCTGTCCCACATGAATGGACACCCAGCTGAACCCCAAATAAACTCCTGTCCCACATGAATGGACACCCAGCTGAACCCCAAATAAACCCCTATCCCAAGCAGCCAAACCCATCCACACCCTGGGAGGGAGCCCAGCATGCCCAGCACCGTCCCCACCACAGCTCTGACTATTCCCACTGCTTTTAAAAGCACCCCTAGAACCAATTTGCAGCTGCGAGCTCAGCCTGTGAGTGCCCTCCTGGCACCCCCCCGAGCCCATCAGCCCCCTGCCAGCTCCCACACAGGCTGTGGGGACAGCTGGGTGCAGGCTTTGTCAAGCCAGGCTCTTCCAGGCGGTGGCTTTTCGCAGCTCCAGGAGTTTTTCTTTCACTTATTATTCACTTTTCTTTCACTTATTTCTTTTCCGAGAGGTTTGGAGAGGGGGGTCCCTACTTGGGAGTCCGGAGTGGAATGCAAAGCTGCCCTGGGCTTGTTCCATCCCCTCCTGCCTTTCCTCTCCATCAACACCTCCCAGATTGTTCCGTTCAAGTGTGTAACTTCCCAATCAAGGCACTCGTTTAATTGCGATGGCTTTGGCAGCCTGGGGAGCTCCATCAGCAGCCGCGGATGGTTCTCTCTAATGTGGGCAATAAATCTCTTTCCTTCAGCAGCAGCTTCGTTTGCAGCTCGGGGGGGTCACCAGGATGGACCCCCCTACCCTGTGCAGTGCCTGGAGGGGGCTGAATTCAACCCCAAAACGCCAGTGCTGAGGGATAAATTGTCATCCTCATCATCCCAGTCATCCCCATCATTATCCCAGTGGTGCCCATCATCACCCCACCCATCCCCATGTCCCCAGTAAACTCAGTCATTGTCCCAGTCACCCCCATCATCATCCCAGTCACTTTCATCATCACCCCAGTAAACTCCATCATCCCCATCATCCCAGTCATCCCAGTCATCCCCATCACACTTTGCCCTCACCAGCCCCATCCTGCCTGGGGAGGGGGCAACAACCCCAGCCCCCCCTGCCCCCCACCCCTGGCACATCTGGCAGGGGTTGGGAAGTGCTTACCCAGCACATCTGGCAGAGCACAGAATGAATAACTGATTTTTTCCCCCTCATTTTACTCAAAAAAACAGAGCCCAAAGACTCTGAATCCACCCAAACCCACAGCTGGTTTTTAGGGGAGGCCAAACCTGACACCACCACAAATTCTCAGCTTTTTGTTTCACCTGGAAGGAAACTTTTCCAAGGGACACGTTTGCAAAAGCGCTCGGAAAAATAACACTAAAGAGAACTGAAAAGGACTTTTCAAGGGCAAGGCATTTTTAATGCAGTATTTAAAATAAATAAAGAAACAAAAGCTCGGCTCGAGTTTTTCCAGCCTTGGGCAAGGGGCTGCCATTTGCAGCCACGGTGAAGGAGACAGGAAGGCTGTTGGAGCTGGGATGAGCTGCTGTTTTCTATTTTCTCCCAGAGATAAAACGGGTTTTTTCAGCCTCCAGCTCCTGGTTTTGCTGCCAGAGGAACCTGGTGGGTCTCTGTCCCCACTGACAGGCTCTCCTGACCTGCTGAGGTGGATCAAGGGAAGGAATCAGGCAGCACCACCAATCCCAGTCCCATTTCCATCCCTTCAGGTGCTGGAAGGCCACAATCAGGTCACCCCAAAGCTTTCTCTTCTTTGCTGCCCCAACCTGGGCTCCAGCCAGGGCAGCATCACCTCAATCCTCCCCCCCAGTTTACTCCATGGACCCCCAACACATGATGAGCTGTGCCAGTTGTTACAGAATCCTGGAATGGTTTGGGCTGGAAGGGACCTTAAAGATTATCTAATTCCACCCCTTGCCATGGGCAGGGACACCTTCCACCAGCCCAGGGTGCTCCAGCCTGGCCTTGGACACTCCCAGGGATCCAGGGGCAGCCACAGCTTCTCTGCCCAACCTGTGCCAGGGCCTGCCCGCCCTCCCAGGGCACAATTTCTCCCTAATATCCGACCCAAACCTGCCCTCTGTCAGTTTAAAACCATCTTACCCCTTATCACCCATGTCAAAAGTCCTTCTCCATCCTTTTTATAAGCACTCCAAGCCAAACAATCTTCTCATCCAGCAACCAAGGGGTTGTTTGCCCCCTCCCTGCCCCACCCAGCGATGCTACAGGCAGGTTTAGCCATGCACAGAGATGCTTGTGTGCAAACCCCGTTGTTAATTAATTAGGGTGCATCCAAACGGGCTCGGGGCTGTGGGAGATGCTCAGAGAGATGAGGATTTGCTGGAAGAGAGCACAGGGAAGGGCTGGAGCTGGTGCAGTCCTGACCTTAACCCACCCAAGCCCAACGTGTTGGCCTTTGGGGACCCCCATCAGACCCTTCAGCATCCATTTCCAACCCCCCCCAACACTCAGAGCATCCCACTGAGCAAATCCTGCAGGGCTGGATGTTCCCAGGACACACATCCACATCCCTGCTGCTCTGGCATCCACCAAAACTCTGCCTCATCCCTCCAGGAAAGGTTTGACTCTGCGGGACTGTGCATTTCTCTTGCCAGGATGTGACAAGGACCAGAGCCAGCCCTTCCCAAATGGCCCGGGGGAATCAGCCAGGCTTTCCCCAAAGGCTCTGGAGCTCCAGGCTGGTTAATTGGGCTGCTTCCAGATGGCCTCTTTCCGGGGGTAATCGATCCAATTTCTGCAAGTAAACTCGACAGGGAAGCAGGCAGGATAATCACGAGTTACTGGGTGGAAAATCAGAGGAGGGAGGGTTGGGGGGATAAAGGACATCGTGCCACTGATTCAGGGAAATGGAGTAAATTGAACTCATTGGGGGATTGACTTCTCTGGGAAGTTATTCCTTTGATAAAAGGCAGGCATGGGATGAGTGTCACCTCCCTGGACACGGGATGACCACTCTGGGAGGGGCCAAGCTGGGTCCTGCAGGTCCCAGCTCAGCACTGGGAATGTCACCCCCTGCTCAGGTACCAGGATTTCCCCTGTCCATGGCTGGGGGGTGGAACTGGATGAGCATTAAGGTGCCTCCCAGCCCAAACCACACTGGGATTCTGTGATTTTATGACTTCAACACACACTAAATCCACACACAAACACAAGCATAGAATCATAGGACATTGGAATGGTTTGGGTGTGAAGGGACCTTAAAGCTCATCCCATTCCACCCCTGTCATGGGCAGGGACACCTTCCACCAGCCCAGGTTGCTCTGAGCCCCATCCAAACTGGCCTTCCAGGGATGGGGCAGCCACAGCTTCTCTGGGAAATCCATTCCAGCCCTCACCACTCCCAGAGGGAGGAATTTCTTCCCAAAATCCCATCTAACCCTGCCCTCTGCCAGTGGGAAGCCATTCCCCCTTGTCCTGTCACTCCATCCCTTGTAAACAGTCTCTCTCCACATTTCCTGTCGTCCCCTTCAGCGCCCTAACGCCCCTGTGACCTGTCCCCTCCCCAGGTACACCAAGATGAAGACAGCCACCAACATCTACATCTTCAACCTGGCTCTGGCCGACGCTCTGGCCACCAGCACGCTGCCCTTCCAGAGTGCCAAGTACCTGATGGAGACCTGGCCCTTCGGGGAGCTGCTCTGCAAGGTCGTGCTCTCCATTGACTACTACAACATGTTCACCAGCATCTTCACCCTCACCATGATGAGCGTGGACCGCTACATCGCCGTCTGCCACCCGGTCAAGGCCCTGGACTTCCGCACGCCGGCCAAGGCCAAGATCATCAACGTCTGCATCTGGGTGCTCTCCTCCCTCATCGGGGTGCCCATCATGGTCATGGCGGTCACCAAGTCAAAAGGCAAGTGGCTTCTCGGGGACAGGTCACCTCCTGTCCCCTCTGTGCGCCCCAGGGGTGACCCAGCCAACTGGACACCTGTAGTGGGTTTGTGGTGGGTGGTGGCCACCCCTTCATGGGACTTTTTCTGTGGTGGAAAAAGTGTTGTGGTGTTACGTTTCCATCTTGGAAACTGTCCCAGAAATTGTCCTCCTTTCCCCTCAAGGCTGGGACACCCCACCCTTCCCCATCTCCGGTCCAACCAGTGCCTGTCCCCAGCTCCTGGGGTGCAAACTGGTTACAGAATGGTGGTAATAATGCCAAGGTCGTGGGTTCAATCCCTGCCCTCCCATTCACTTCAGAGTTGGACTTGATGATCTTTGTGGGTCCCTTCCAACGGGTCTTAGTGGAAGGTGACATGGGGTTGTGTCCACCACAGGGACAGGGAGGAGGCAGTGTGGGATGGCCCAGGAGGCTCTGCAGGGAGCAGGTCCCTGGTCACTGCACCCCCTGCATCCCCTCAGCATCCCGTGGGCAACCTCTGCCAAGAGCTGGCAGGTGGGAATGCATCTCCTTGGGGTTCAGCAAGCATGGACATGCCCCCAGAAGGCGGAGTATCCACAGCAGGCTCCCCACCATCTCCCCCTTTGACCCTCCTCTCTCCTGCAGACGGGATGGTGCTGTGCACCCTCCAGTTCCCCGACCCTCCCATCTACTGGGACACCGTCACCAAGATCTGCGTCTTCATCTTCGCCTTCCTGGTGCCCATCCTGGTCATCACCATCTGCTACGGGCTGATGATCCTGCGCCTGAAGAGCGTGCGCCTCCTGTCGGGCTCCAAGGAGAAGGACCGCAACCTGCGCCGCATCACGCGCATGGTGCTGGTGGTGGTGGCCGCCTTCATCATCTGCTGGACCCCCATCCACATCTTCGTCATCGTCTGGACGCTGGTGGACATCGACAAGAAGAACCCCTACGTGGTGGCCAGCCTGCACTTCTGCATCGCCCTGGGCTACACCAACAGCAGCCTCAACCCCGTCCTCTACGCCTTCCTCGATGAGAACTTCAAGCGCTGCTTCCGTGAGTTCTGCCTCCCCTTCCGAGCCCGCGTGGACCAGAACAGCTTCTCCCGCGCCAGGAACACCACGAGGGAGAGGGTGTCCACCTGCACCCCTTCGGAAGCCCCCAACAAGCCGGCATGACTAGGAGGGGGCAGCCCCCAGCGGGGCTGCCGGGGACGTGGAGGGGACGAGCTGCGCTCCGAGGTCACCCAGGTCACCACCACGGAGTTCTAGCAGGGTCTGTGCCCGGGCTGACTGCAGAGACTTTGGTTCACCCTGGAGAGGCGGGATGGGGGAATTGGGACTCACCAAGAGATGCAGGGAGAGGATCAGAAGAGGCAGCCTGGGCAGGGTTGCTCTGTTGCTGCTCCCACTTTGATCAACTCCACCCAACAAGGGCTGTCACTCTCCCTCTTGGCAGAGCTCAGGACACCAGGACTGAAATGTCCATGTGCTTCTCCTCCTGCACGGGCCAAGGGGGCACCAGAGGCCATGGCAAGAGGGGGAGCACTCCCATGGCATAAGGGGGCTGTGCCAGGGGGTGATCATCGGATCATGGAATCTTTCAGGTTGGAAAAGCCCTCTGAGGTCATGGAGTCCACCTGCTCCCCCAGCACTGCCAAGGCCACCACTAACCCATGTCCCCAAGTGCCACATCCACGTGGCTTTTACACCCCTCCAGGGATGAGGACTCCACCACTGCCCTGGGCAGCTGTACCAGGGCTGGACAACCCTCTGAGTGAAGAAACATTTCCTAATATCCAACCTAAGCCACCCCTGGCACGACTTGAGGCTGTTTCCTCTGCCAGATCACGGGACCTCGCTCCGTCCCCCTGTGAGCTGTGGCCAAGAAACAACCAGAGCTGGGAAGAGAAAATGATGCCACTGCAACCAAAGGGCTCCAGATCCATACCTGGAGTCCTTCAATCTCCCAGAGAAGAACTTCCTATTGTCATTACTCTGTCATTTAGAGACCTCTGATGGCAGCCAGGGCTGCCCTGGCCATGGATGTGGTGCTGGGAACACGGACACAGCCAGGGGATGGAGCAGGGCACGTCTGAACCTCACCCTGTATCCTGTGCCAATGCCAACCTCCCCATGCCCAGCATCCATCAGGGTGATGGGGAACTGATGGAGACATTAAGCCCGAGAGGAACCTCATTAAGGGACTAATTTATGGGGACTCGAGTTGTTTCTCACAGTGCTTAAAGTAATTACACTGGGCTAATGGGCAGTGCCGAGGGCTCTCCCTTGCCTGCCCATCAGGAGAAGGATGAGCAACAGCACTGCCCAGATTTCCACAGCAGAGCCAAAAAGGACAGGATGGGGTTGGGTTACCTTTTTTTTCAGGAGAAGATAAAAAAAACTCTCCTCTTCCTTCCACAATTCCCCAAGCAAGGACCGGGGGAAGCTCCCACAGCCTGCAAGAGGCAGAGATTTAGGGATTCCAGCTCTCACCCCTCCAGAGGGATGGCTGAGCTGCAGCTCCTGGCACATCCTGCAGCAACCACCACCCAGGATGGTGGGACCTCTGGCCCACATCACCTGCAGCTGAACTGATGGGTCCTCCTGCCCCCTGAATCCCCCTGTGTTGCATCAATGAGCCACCACTTGTCCTTCCTCTCCCCTTCCCGCTGTCGTTGCCAGGTCACACAGCCCGAGGAGGAGGAGGAGGATGCTTGGAGGAAGCAGGAATAGCAGTGAGTGGCCAAATTGCTGCAGCTGGAGGAAGCAGGCGAGCCCTGGGTGCACCTGGGGCTCGGGGGCTGGAGGCAGAGCCTGCCTTGTGTCTGCTTTGTCCAGTTGCATCAATTTAGGCCAATAACAGCCATTACCTCTCCTCAGCAGCCCCACCTTTCTCCAGAGCCCGTGGAAATTGCAGCCTCCCTGTTAGGAAGACACGAGGCAGCCAAAACCAATTTCTTTTTCAAAGGAATCAAATGGGATGAAATTGCCCGTGTGGGTCTCAAATCAATTGTGCTGGACGATCCTCCTCGTCTGCCTGCGCCGTGTCAACCTCCCATGGGCAAAACCCTTTTGCTCGTCCTTCCACCCACCTGGACATCTCCATCCATGCTTAGGATCCCTTTGGAGGATCAAATCCAGGGCAGGAATTGGGGGGAAGCCCCCAGGGTCCCACAAAGAAGAAAGACTAAGTTATTCAGAGGATCGGAGAGCATCCTTTATCTCTCCACCTCCACCCACCCTCCAGCAGAGCCCTCAGCAGCCTGAGGTGGGGAAGGTTTGGAGCTGTTTCATGGCAAGGCCCTGGCCATGGTGGGATTTCGGGGTGGGTATCCCACACCAGGGAGCAGGACATCTTGGGGTCTTGATATCTCAGTTTATGGGGTACCCCTAAAAGTGTGGTGACCCCACATCACTGATCTCCTCAACCTGCCTTACCCAGTGCCTCAGTGTCCCCAAAATCCATCCCCGTGGTGGAGGATGGGAATGGCACAAGGGAGAGCAGCCCTTCCCACCACGGCACAGGGAAGGGATGGGGGAACACAGGGAAGGGACAGGGGGACACAGAGAAGGGACAGGGGGACACAGAGAAGGTGAACCCCCCACCAGGGCTGGGGCATCTCTGCTGTGGTGCAGCCCCTCCGAGGACACGTCCCTGTGTCCCCCCACGAGTGCTGGGGGGCTGTGGGTTGACTGGGGGCTCCACAGGCAGCTCAGCCCCCCCATTCCCCATCCCCACAGGGCCTTTTTTCCATCTGCCGAGCTCCCAGCCTGCTGGGACACGTGCCTGCCGTGGCCTTAAAGCGGGTTAAAAGGCTCCAAGTCATTATTTTTTAAAATGCCACTGTGCTGGGGCAGAGCTCTGAGCCCGGGCCACGGCGAGGGATGTGGTTTTCCTGAGCTGACTTAAAGGGGACCAGAACATTCCTGGGGAAAAGGGGACGTGGATGGAGAGCACCACACTGGAGCGTGGGGGGTGACAAGGACCTCGAGCATCCCAGTAGGGATCTGGGGGCTGATCCAGCTTCTCCCCACCCCAAAATCAGCTGCCCCAGCCCCTCATTCAGGCTGGGAAACTGAGGACAAATCCTGACCCAGGGAAGCACCACTGGGATGCTCGGAGGGAGCTCTCTGTGTATTTATATAAATATATCTGTATGTATATGTGTCTATAGGTGTGTGAAACTCCAGTGAGCCCAAGGCCCCCCATCCCATCCCATCCCACCCCCTGCTACAGCAGCTGCTCTGAGTGTGATGGAGCTGAACCTGCTGGGTCAGCAGCACCTCACAAAGTGCTTCAGCCACCGTTTTCCAGCTCCAACCCTTGGGATTTGGGGCCTTTTCCGTGGCATTTCTGTAGAGGAACCCTGCTTTCTAAGAAATAAAATAATAAATCACATCGATGGGAAGCAGTTTCCAGCTCTCCTGTGACTCTGGGGTGTTGGAAATGGGCAGGGTCTGGCTCAGGGGGGTGTTTTGGGGAGTGATGGGAGAGGAACTACCCCCTGAAGTTACTTTGGTGAGGGTGGGGAGGTCCTGGAATGGATTTCCCAGAGAAACTGGGACTGCCCCATCCCTAGAAGTGTCCAAGGCCAGGTTGGAGCACCCTGGGGCGGTGGGAGGTGTCCCTGCCCATGGCAGGGGGTGGATCTGGGTGAGCTTTAAGGTCCTTTCCCACCCCAACCATTCCATGATCCTAAATTCAAATTCTAAAAGCTCATCTGGACATGGACAAACTCACCTTTGTGAACCCTCCAGGCCCTTTAGCTGAGATGGTTTCCAAGACTTGCTAATAAAAAGCCTCTGCCACCACTGGCCATCAAGATATAATTTTATTGTAACAGCCCAGTAGCTCAAATTCTGGCCCAAAATTACATTGGGGTTTCTTGTAATTTAAATGCAAATGAGGATTTAGTGAAAAAGCAACAGAAACGGGTGTTGGAGCCTGTAACTCGTCTCGGGTTTAATGAAACTTTGCATTTTAAGGTGTTTATCCCTTCTGCCCTGTCCCTTGTGAGTTCCCAGAGAAGGGGAACCCACAAGGAGCTCAGGGTGGGTGTGAAATCCCAATTCCCAGCCTGGGGGTCACATCCAGCCAGCCCAGCACCATTCCAGGCCCCCTCTCCAGCCCAGGGAAATCAGAGCCAGGCACCGACCCCAGCGATTTCACAGCCCAGTTAAACCAGTCCTGAATAATGCAGCGACCTGTGCCAGCCCACGGGAGCTGCCACACCCCTCCCAGACCTTTCCAGGGACAATTTGAGCCCCCAAATCCGATTTTCTCCTGCAGAAAACCCTCTTTTCCCTTTTCCTTCAATACTTAACCCACCAAAGAATGAACCCTGATGTATCAGGCTTTATTTTTACACGTGTGATTAATGACGATGACGCCGCTTTCTTTGTCTGCAGGTTTAGAAAGATTAGTTTTGGAATTGCATTATTGTGCAGATGGAAATGAGTGGATCTGGCTTTCCTGGGAAGGACATGGGTGAGATCTCCCACCCTCCTGGCTCTGGAGCAGCCTGGGGTGGGTCAAGGCTCTCAGCCCTGCAGAGATGCTTCTCTTGCAGTTCATCATTTAAAAAGGGGAAAAATTAATCATTATGAATAATTCTTAGAGGTTTTTTGGGTTTTTTTTCTCCTTTCAGAGTTACAAATTCTCTCAATTTGTGCTTTTTTTATCCCCTGAGCAAATGGGACTGGGAGGGACATGCAGGGAGGGGATGGGGACAGTGGGAGCACTGGGACAGAGCCAGGATCCCCTTTCCCAGCTCCCAAGGGATGTCCTGAGCTGGGGGAAAAGTTTTCCTTATTCTTGGCTTGTTGTGACAGGAGATGAACCAGAACTTCAGCAGTTTTGGGAGGGGGCAGAGCCACCCCCACATCACTTATTTCAGCCCCATTCCCATCCCCAAGACGCTCCTCTACCAGGAACCACAGCAGATCATTATTCCAGTTATCCAGGGATGTTCTGGCCACCTTCCAGCCTTAATGACGGGGCCAGGGAGGTGACACAGCCCAGCGCAATGACCAAACTCTCTCTGCCGCTTGCAGAGCCATCATTAAACCCCGACAACAGGCAGCTTGGCTATAATTAAAGCTCGTTTCCTCTTCCAGGCAGGAAAGGGAGAACAACAAACAACTCAGTATCCTCCAAACCCTCCTGAAGATGAAATTCCCTCCTGGCAGACCCTGCAGCATCACTGCATAGGTAGAATTTTTGCATCCAAAACAGCAACACACTGAAAAAAAATCCCCCACCGACACAAACCCCCCTCAAACAACACCCAAAGTGCTTTTATTCCTGGGTCAGAAGCGCCTCACACTGTAGGGACTCGCCCTTTGTAGATGTTAAAGCCCCCAAATTCCACTTTCCCAGCTTTTGTCTGTACATTAAAAGCCTTTTGTGCACTTCCAACAGCAACAGATGGGGACTGGAAATGCGGGGTCGGAGCTGCTCCCCGGGTACCCCCTGGCAGTGAGGAAGGGTCTGGAAGGTTGGAAAAACTCCCCAATGGACCAAGGCTGGACCCTGACACAGCCAGGTGCCCCCCAAACTCTCCCACAGGACCCAAATTCCTCATCATCATCCCCCAAACGCCCCCAACTCACTCCAGGAGCGCAAACCCTCGTTAATGAGACATTTCCCTTTCCTCAATTAAGCTGTTTTCCCTCTCCCACCCTCTCCCCTCCTGCGTGGGGGCTCCTCCCTCCCCCAGTTTCCAGCAATTTCCCACTGAAGTGTCACTCTGGCTCCCAAGACAACGGTGGCTGATTCATCAGCTCCGAATATTTTCAATCCTATTGTTCTCCCCAGCCCCCTTTTTTCTCCCCCTTCTCCCTTTCTTGAAATCCCCCATTCACAAGGGGATGTTTTCCCCTCCTCAGAAGCAGGACCAGCCCCTTGGAACAAAGACTCAAAGCCAATGACAGAGACGTTGAATGGGATATTCCTTTAATTCCTTTAACAGGGAATAGTTGGTCATGAATGTCCGACTGTGTTACAATCTTTTGGGGTATTTATTGAATGGGATATTCCTTTAATTCCTTTAACAGTGAATGGTTGGCCATGTGTGTTTGACTGTGTTACAATCTTTTGGGATATTTTTATAGGGCAACTTTCACAAGCTCCCCGCAAAAATTCACCCCTCTTGCGTCTTGGCATCTTGAGGGTCTTCAGTTTTCTTCTTGCTGCTCTTCCATGGAGCGAGATTGCCACCTGGTGTCCCGTTTTGGGGAAGGAGAAGGTGGGGAAGTGGCATTGGGAGATTCATTCTCGCAGACCTCAACCCTCCTATCTGATTGTTTCAGTTCCCACTGATACACCTTCATTTTTCATGGGTTAATATAAATCGAGGTTGTTCCTGACTCAAACAATTCTCTATTGAATTCACTTCTTAGCAGAAACAATCTTTATTGACCAAGTTCTGTGAAGTGTATGATTTTGTGAATTAATTTCTTCCAGGTGCACTGCTCTGGTGTTCTTTGATCAGCTCAAGATTTCTATCTTCATTTTGCAACTTTCAACTGATTTAAGATAAAACCGTCTAAAATGATTAAAATACAACTCTGTACAAGGGTCAGAGCCCACTAAATTCTTCAGCTATCTGAGATAAAGGCATATCTCTCTTTTGCCCTCAAGGATGGGGAAGATCCCACCCCATTTGGGAAGGATCTGGGTTTTATCTGCAGCTGCAGGAGGGGATTGCATTGGCTCCTGGAGGGTCCAGCCCTGAGGTGACCACACAGGATGGCACCACCAGCTCCAAGGAATATCCCAAAACTGGGGGATGGATGCAAAAATCTCCTCATCCTGGCGATGGAGAGGAACTGGGAGCACTGGGATGAGGGGTCTTGGCTCCCAGCTTGCTGACAGCTGAGGCTGGTTTTGGAAAGAAGACATTAATGCTGAGCTGGGAATCCGGCCCAAGACAAGGAGCAGTTTCTCCACCAGGAATCCAGGTCCCATTTCATGGAGGAGCATCAGTGACGGTCCCCAGGGAGCAGCATTAGCCATGGATCAGGGAACACCAGGTTGAGTTCTCCCAGTGCCTTCCCCTGCTGCCATCCCGCGGCCGTGTCCCAGCACTGCATGGGAACACCGGGACACCACAGCACCCCCTAAACCTAAAACGAGGGCTGCCCACCCCTCCCAAACCACAGCAAAAGCCTGGGCTTATCAAAACTCAGTTTATTCCAAATGTTAAAAGATGACAAGTTTTCTGTCCTTTCTGCCTTGATTAATCGACCAAAATACTTTACATTTTCTTTTTTAAAAAAAAATCCAACCCCTTCTGAACCATTGTACAATCCCACCATCCCCCCCTCCCACATCCCTCCCCTCCTATTGCTGCAGTTTAGCTCTTTGCAGACCCCTCCTCACTCCAGGTACCCCAAGGCACCTCCTGGAAGGAGAGGATGGGGCAGGCCGGGCACAGGGAGTGACACCAGTTGGATCAGGGAGGTGATGTTGGGGAGGAGCCCCGTTGTTTCAAGTGACTGGATGCATAGCTGGGAGAGCTGGGTGTCTGCTCAGCGATGCCCTGACAGCAAATGAAGCTCCTTCCTCAGCAAAGGAAAGAGGAAAAAAAATCAAAAGAACTAAGTTCCCACCCGTGGGATGGATTCTGTTGGGTTTCCAAATGGAATGGGGTGGAGGGAGAAGGGAATCTGCTCCCAGCCTCACTGCCTGGGGGGTTTGGCTCAGAACTGTGAGGGGTGGGAGGCAGGAGCCCCCCTTCCTTTTCCAGCAGTCACAGTGTGCCAGGCATCATCCAGCAGCATTCCCCTCGCCCCCTTGCCGGGCAGGATCTCCCCACTGTAGCTGGATGCAAGGACAGAGCTCCCTGGGAACGTTCCTGCAGGACTGAGATCCCTCTGGAACGAGCTCAGACGGGTTTGGTGGGAGGCAGTGGACAAATCCTGGCCAGAGAGGTAAAGGATGTTGAGGTGAAGGGGATGGAGGAGCACCCAGATGAGGGGACCATGCTCAGGGAGGCCGATGCCCAAACCTGATTGTGCAGTGAAGAACAAGACCCTCAGCTTTGCCAGGCTGGGAAACGTTAAAAAACCGAGACAAGAAGTGGGAAACCCATCCAGGCACAGATTTGGGATCAGTTTAGGACCAAGCCGACCCGGGGAGCTGACAGAGCACCACGGGAAGACAAACACACACTTGCAGGGAGAACACAGGAGTATCCCTGCTCCAGCCACACCAGGCCTGGCTCCGGGAGCCTCCTGCCCTCCCGGAGCTGGAAATTGTCCCCATGACCAGGGCGGGAGGGCGTGGGGGGTGTGTGGGTCCTGCTGGGCTCGGCCGTGGTGACACTTCATCAGCTCTGCTCCCGGTCCCTGACCAGCAGCACTGTGTGTTGCCCCCCGCTGGACACGGCCAGCACCCGCCGGTTCTCCAGCTGCTTCCCCGTCATCTCCACGGGGCTCCACACGTCGTCCTCCTCCCCGGTGCCCAGCTGGTAGTTGGTGCCCATTCCCCAGGCAAACGCTCGTCCTGCCGTGGAAGGGAAGCAAGTTTTGAGGTCACGATGGGGTGGGAAGGGGCCCCAAAATCCAGACACAAAGGAACCCTGGTTGGTCCTCAACTGGTCCCAGCTCTGTGCCTGGATGGGTCTTCCACTTCTTCTTGCCCAAAACTAAAGGAATCCAGCACCCAAACCCACAGGGACCCAGCACTGAAGCCCAAGGAAACCCTGGACCCAAACTCAAGGAAACCCAGCACCCAAACCCAAGGGCACCCAGCACCCCAGACACTGGGTTTCTGCGTTCCAGAAACACAGGCAGGAGGAAGAGGAGCAGCACTTGCCACTCCAACAGATGTTCCATCACACAGTCAAGGCTGTTTTAGCCCTTTTGGGGAGAAAATCAAACCCAGAGGCCCCTCCAAACCCTCCTTCCCACAGATGCTGTGCAGGGCCAGGTGCAGCACCAGAGCATGGAGGTCTGGCAGGAGTGGAGTCAGAGGAGGGACTACCAGCCCAACAATCCCCTCCTGGCCAACACCCCATGACTAACCCTGTCACCAGAGGCCCACAGACATATCTGAGCAGTTGCCCCCAGGTGACAGCACCAGGACATGCCCCAGTCCTGGCCCAGCTGGCAGGGGGTGTGGGGCTGGATGGATGCAGGGTGGCCAGGATGGAGGGATGAGGGGCATTCCCAGCACTCACCATCACTGCTGACAGCATATCCCACGGAGGCTCCACAGGCCACAGAGATGATGCTGGGGAGCTCTGGGATGACTGTGGGTGTGCTCTTCTCCTCTGCCCCTGTGCCCAGGCCCAGCCGGCCGTACTCTGCCCTGCCCAGGCTGTAGGCTTTACCTGGAGCACAAGGAATGCACAGGAGAGGTGACTTCAGGTGGGCAGAAGCTGTAGGTCACAGCCAGACCCTCTCCCCAGATCTGACTCCTGAAGGAGCATCACTTGTCCCTCCCACATCCCTGGAACCCAGACAGGAGGGGCAGGATGGGGAGAGATCCCCGAGCAACCCAAAATCAATAGGGTAGGTGCAACAGCAGAGTTCACAAGTGACCCCAAATTCCTCCCTGTCCTTTGCTGCGACCTCATGTCACCCCTGTTGCCTGGACCACCAAGACCTTGGAGGGCTCCAGCACATCACCCTCATCCCAACACCACCCCAGTCAGGATGAGGGCCACAGGAGTCCCCCTCATCCTGCCCTGTGTGACTCCCCCTGTGCCACTGCCACTCACCCTCGGAGTCGACGCAGACCGTGTGGTGCTGCCCACCAGAGAACCCGACCCAGGACTTGGTGGAGTTCTTGAAGCAGGTGAGGTTCTGCGGGGAGAAGCAGGGCTCGGTGTCCTGGGTCCCTGCGGGGTGGGACGCACAAACCCGGCTGGGTCAGGGCCACGGGCACACACAGCCCAGGCCAGGCTCCAGCACTGAGCCATCCACCCTGGGGCTCAGCCCACCAGACACCAACACAGCCCTCCCCATGAGCACACAGATCAGGTTTCTGTTCAAACCCGCTCGTTGCAAGGGCTGGGATCTAACCCAAAGCTATGCAGGGTCACCCCCCACCCCAATTTCCAGCTCTGGTATGTCTGCTGGATGCTTGGTGCCTAGATCTGGGGTACCCAGCACTTCCCCCACCAGGCCAGGGCAGCACGGGACTGGCAGGATATCTGGAGGGACAGAGGTGAAGCTCACCTAGCTGGTGGTAGTTGGAGAGGCCAAATCCATAGATGTGTCCCTCCTGTGTGACAGCAAAGGTGAAATACGCCCCACAAAAGGCGTCCTGGAAGCGCATTTTGCTTCTTCTCCCTTTGCCTCTGACAGGGACAAGCTGGGGGACCAGCAGCCTCTCTGGGGACAGGAGACAAGGTGTTATAAAAGGATTAAAGATTTCCACCCTTTCCCTGATCTAAGGACTCAGGTCACTGCATTCAGGTCACTGATTACACACAAGCCCTCCAGTACCAGGGTCTGGGTCCCTTTGCTCCCCTGAAAAGGGCAGAGCTGGGCCCAAGGGCTGCAGCTCCAAGAAGCAAAGCCACTCACGCAGCCCTTTGCGTCCTCCTCGGTTGGCAAAGAGCGCTGGCACCCTGCCCAGCTGGCCCTGCTCGCCACAGCCACACGTGTACAGGTCACCATCCACTGTCAGCATCACCAGGTGGTCATTCCCTGTGAGAGGAGGGAAGGAGGAGTCAGGGAGAAGACTTTAGCAACCCCAGGGGCTGAGATCCCACAGGCAAACCCCACCTTGCTGGAATTCTGTTGCGTTTACTGCACCTCGACACCACTTGTGGCACAACTTAAAACCCCAGGATCTCCCTCTTCCTGATCCCAGGAAACTTTAAAGCAGTTTCTCTGGGAAAGTTCAAGGACACAGGGACCCTCCAACCTCCCCCAGGCCTTGGACAAGCTCCCTGGCTGCTCAGCTCAGCCTCACAGAAAGAGAGTGATGTGTCCCCACAGGGTCGTGGTCAGGGCACTCTCATAAGGCATTTTACATCAGATTGGGTCAAACATTAACCTGATGTGTTTATCTGTTGGGGCAAAAACACCTGTTTGGGCTAAAAGACACACAAGAGAAGAGCAAGCACACCCTTGCACCAGGCTTGAGGCAGCCAAGAGGGTGGAAAAGGTCATGGATCTCGTGGACCTTCACCTTCCCTGAGGGTTGTGACAGCCTCGTACACCTGCCTGACCCCACACACCCCCAGAGCTCACCTGAGGCTATTTTGACAACAGGTGCATCCAGCTGGAGCAGCAGAGGAGTGGAGCTTGTCTTCATGGGCTCCAGCAGGCCAATCACCCCGTTGTTATCCTGGGTGGAGAGACAGATGCAGGGATATGAGTCACAGGAGCAGCTGCCAGCACAGAAGCTCCCACGCCCCAGGGACCAGCGTACCCGGAAGGAGCCCCACACGAAGACCCTGCCGTCCTCAGTCAGTGCAGCCGTGTGACTGTCCCCTGCTGACACCTGCACCACCTTCTCCTGCAGCTCCACCTGCCCCGGGGAGGTCTCAGACCCCTCGGCCGAGGTGTCACGTCCCAGGGCACCTTCATCGTTGCAGCCAAAGGTGTAGATCTGCAGAGAGAGAAGGGTAAGGGTGGGGCAACAGGCTGAGTGTGGAGTCAGGACACAGAGACCCACCAGGCTGAGCTATCACGGAATCAGAATTATGGAATAGGTTGGATTGGACGGGAACTTAAAGGTCATGCAGTTCCAACCCCCGTGCAATGGACAGGGACACCTCTCGCTATCCCAGGTTGCTCCTACTTGGCCTTGGGCACTTCCAGGGATGGGGCAGCCACAGCTTCTCTGGGGAACCTGTGCTAGAGCCTCACCACCCTCATGGAGAAGAATTTCTTCCCAATATCCAATATAAACCTACTGTCAGTGTGAAGCCTTTCCCCCTTATCCTGTTACTCTTGGCCAAAGTCCCTCTCCAGCTCTCTTGCAGGGTCCCTTCAGTTGCTCCCTCCAAAATTTCGTGGTCCGTGTCAGACCATGCTCACCCCAGAGCTGGAACAAGACACGGGCAGGGCAGTGCCTGACTCCAACGCCCTCAGCTCCTGAACACCCCCCAGAGCCCTCAGGCAAGCTCAGCCTCCCTGCAGTGCACTCACCTTCCCCGTCTGGCTCAGGCACACTGTGTGCATCCCTCCAGCCTCCACCTGCACCACCATCTCCGGCAGCGTGACCAGGGCCGGCTTCTTCCTCTCCATGATGTCCTCACCCAGGCCCAGCTGGCCCACATTGCCCTGGCCCAGGGTCAGCACCAGCCCGGGCTGCGTGCGGTGTGATGGGTGGCTGACTGCAGGGAGAGAGAACACAGGGATACAGCCTTCCTGCCAAAGCTCATCGCTGGGGAAAGGGGACTGGGAAACCCCCTGGAGTTTGTCTTACCTTTAACTTTCTTCGTCTCCAGAGGCTCGTCCTCAGGCACCAGGTTCTTGGAGGTGCGTTTCCCTGGCATCGTGGGANGCAGTGGAAAGGAGATGGGGAAGGGAAGAGAAGGGAAAGGAGGGAGTGAAGGGAAGGAGGCGGGCAGAGGTGCCGGAGGCAGCAGCAGTGCCCCCCTTACCCCCCTCACCCCAGCCGTGCCCGTGTCCCCCCAGCCCGGCCCTCGCCGCC